>JAWPHD010006210.1:0-148592 GCA_037043455.1 Cyrtodaria siliqua | reverse complement strand
ATTCATCTCTAAGCCCTTGCGCTTTAGAGCTGCAGAACGGGTACCTTACATCCTTCACCTCTAAGCATTGTTTGTGTATCTGTGAACGTTTCAGACATGTTAGGACACAGTTAACACGGTTATTCAGAAATCCCGTCTGTGTACGTATAGTTACTTCAAGTTATCTTCATATTGCAGGAATTAGCAGAAATTTTACTTGATACCATGTTTAACTAAAAATTAACTATATTTTCAAAACCAATACAGGTATAAGCATAATTTTAGCTTATGTTACAGCTATTGGCTTGTAAAACAAACACACATATCAATGAAGACAGACTACTTAAAAAAATGTCAAAATTAAAGCGAGAGACTGTTACTTTTCCTGGAAAATCAAAATTTTGACGGGTAACCCTTAGTTTGAGTTTATTATTTTCAGCATTTTTCTCAATAATCATTTCTTAAAGATCATGTTTATGCTATATTCAGATGTAGAGATGCCTTTTCATGTATATTTGAAAGTTTCAGACATAGCTGAGCACAAATGACCAGGATAATGCAAAATCCTTATCACTACTGTAGATTTTCAAAATATTAAAGGTGCTCGGCCTGAATTTCGACCAATACCCTAGGTCACTAAAACTTGAATAATTTGAAAATCAATACACATGGAATCAAACTTTTAGCACTTTTCAGCGTGTAATTGATTTGTATACATGTTCAATTATTATTGAGGTGATCATTAGAAAAAAAAGTGACCTTAAGAAAGAGCTGCAGAATGGGTATCTTTGTTCGTTATTCTTAAGGCATTGCGCTTTAGAGCTGCAGAATGACATTTTCATCCGTCATCTCTAAGGTATTGCGCTTTAGAGCTGCAGAACGAGTATCTTTATCATTTAATGCTAAGGCATTGCGCTTTAGAGCTGCAGAACAGGTATCTTTCATCATTCATCTCTAATACCTTGCAATTTAGAGCTTCAGAATGGGAATTTCCATCATTCATCTCTAAGCCCTTGCGCTTTAGAGCTGCAGAACGGGTACCTTACATCCTTCACCTCTAAGCATTGTTTGTGTATCTGTGAACGTTTCAGACATGTTAGGACACAGTTAACACGGTTATTCAGAAATCCCGTCTGTGTACGTATAGTTACTTCAAGTTATCTTCATATTGCAGGAATTAGCAGAAATTTTACTTGATACCATGTTTAACTAAAAATTAACTATATTTTCAAAACCAATACAGGTATAAGCATAATTTTAGCTTTATGTTACAGCTATTGGCTTGTAAAACAAACACACATATCAATGAAGACAGACTACTTTAAAAAAATGTCAAAATTAAAGCGAGAGACTGTTACTTTTCCTGGAAAATCAAAATTTTGACGGGTAACCCTTAGTTTGAGTTTATTATTTTCAGCATTTTTCTCAATAATCATTTCTTAAAGATCATTTTTATGCTATATTCAGATGTAGAGATGCCTTTTCATGTATATTTGAAAGTTTCAGACATAGCTGAGCACAAATGACCAGGATAATGCAAAATCCTTATCACTACTGTAGATTTTCAAAATATTAAAGGTGCTCGGCCTGAATTTCGACCAATACCCTAGGTCACTAAAACTTGAATAATTTGAAAAGCAATACACATGGAATCAAACTTTTAGCACTTTTCTGCGTGTAATTGATTTGTATACATGTTCAATTATTATTGAGGTGATCATTAGAAAAAAAAGTGACCTTAAGAAAGAGCTGCAGAATGGGTATCTTTGTTCGTTATTCTTAAGGCATTGCGCTTTAGAGCTGCAGAATGACATTTTCATCCGTCATCTCTAAGGTATTGCGCTTTAGAGCTGCAGAACGAGTATCTTTATCATTTAATGCTAAGGCATTGCGCTTTAGAGCTGCAGAACAGGTATCTTTCATCATTCATCTCTAATGCCTTGCAATTTAGAGCTTCAGAATGGGAATTTCCATCATTCATCTCTAAGCCCTTGCGCTTTAGAGCTGCAGAACGGGTACCTTACATCCTTCACCTCTAAGCATTGTTTGTGTATCTGTGAACGTTTCAGACATGTTAGGACACAGTTAACACGGTTATTCAGAAATCCCGTCTGTGTACGTATAGTTACTTCAAGTTATCTTCATATTGCAGGAATTAGCAGAAATTTTACTTGATACCATGTTTAACTAAAAATTAACTATATTTTCAAAACCAATACAGGTATAAGCATAATTTTAGCTTTATGTTACAGCTATTGGCTTGTAAAACAAACACACATATCAATGAAGACAGACTACTTTAAAAAAATGTCAAAATTAAAGCGAGAGACTGTTACTTTTCCTGGAAAATCAAAATTTTGACGGGTAACCCTTAGTTTGAGTTTATTATTTTCAGCATTTTTCTCAATAATCATTTCTAAAGATCATTTTTATGCTATATTCAGATGTAGAGATGCCTTTTCATGTATATTTGAAAGTTTCAGACATAGCTGAGCACAAATGACCAGGATAATGCAAAATCCTTATCACTACTGTAGATTTTCAAAATATTAAAGGTGCTCGGCCTGAATTTCGACCAATACCCTAGGTCACTAAAACTTGAATAATTTGAAAAGCAATACACATGGAATCAAACTTTTAGCACTTTTCAGCGTGTAATTGATTTGTATACATGTTCAATTATTATTGAGGTGATCATTAGAAAAAAAAGTGACCTTAAGAAAGAGCTGCAGAATGGGTATCTTTGTTCGTTATTCTTAAGGCATTGCGCTTTAGAGCTGCAGAATGACATTTTCATCCGTCATCTCTAAGGTATTGCGCTTTAGAGCTGCAGAACGAGTATCTTTATCATTTAATGCTTAGGCATTGCGCTTTAGAGCTGCAGAACAGGTATCTTTCATCATTCATCTCTAATGCCTTGCAATTTAGAGCTTCAGAATGGGAATTTCCATCATTCATCTCTAAGCCCTTGCGCTTTAGAGCTGCAGAACGGGTACCTTACATCCTTCACCTCTAAGCATTGTTTGTGTATCTGTGAACGTTTCAGACATGTTAGGACACAGTTAACACGGTTATTCAGAAATCCCGTCTGTGTACGTATAGTTACTTCAAGTTATCTTCATATTGCAGGAATTAGCAGAAATTTTACTTGATACCATGTTTAACTAAAAATTAACTATATTTTCAAAACCAATACAGGTATAAGCATAATTTTAGCTTATGTTACAGCTATTGGCTTGTAAAACAAACACACATATCAATGAAGACAGACTACTTTAAAAAAATGTCAAAATTAAAGCGAGAGACTGTTACTTTTCCTGGAAAATCAAAATTTTGACGGGTAACCCTTAGTTTGAGTTTATTATTTTCAGCATTTTTCTCAATAATCATTTCTTAAAGATCATGTTTATGCTATATTCAGATGTAGAGATGCCTTTTCATGTATATTTGAAAGTTTCAGACATAGCTGAGCACAAATGACCAGGATAATGCAAAATCCTTATCACTACTGTAGATTTTCAAAATATTAAAGGTGCTCGGCCTGAATTTCGACCAATACCCTAGGTCACTAAAACTTGAATAATTTGAAAATCAATACACATGGAATCAAACTTTTAGCACTTTTCAGCGTGTAATTGATTTGTATACATGTTCAATTATTATTGAGGTGATCATTAGAAAAAAAGTGACCTTAAGAAAGAGCTGCAGAATGGGTATCTTTGTTCGTTATTCTTAAGGCATTGCGCTTTAGAGCTGCAGAATGACATTTTCATCCGTCATCTCTAAGGTATTGCGCTTTAGAGCTGCAGAACGAGTATCTTTATCATTTAATGCTAAGGCATTGCGCTTTAGAGCTGCAGAACAGGTATCTTTCATCATTCATCTCTAATACCTTGCAATTTAGAGCTTCAGAATGGGAATTTCCATCATTCATCTCTAAGCCCTTGCGCTTTAGAGCTGCAGAACGGGTACCTTACATCCTTCACCTCTAAGCATTGTTTGTGTATCTGTGAACGTTTCAGACATGTTAGGACACAGTTAACACGGTTATTCAGAAATCCCGTCTGTGTACGTATAGTTACTTCAAGTTATCTTCATATTGCAGGAATTAGCAGAAATTTTACTTGATACCATGTTTAACTAAAAATTAACTATATTTTCAAAACCAATACAGGTATAAGCATAATTTTAGCTTTATGTTACAGCTATTGGCTTGTAAAACAAACACACATATCAATGAAGACAGACTACTTTAAAAAATGTCAAAATTAAAGCGAGAGACTGTTACTTTTCCTGGAAAATCAAAATTTTGACGGGTAACCCTTAGTTTGAGTTTATTATTTTCAGCATTTTTCTCAATAATCATTTCTTAAAGATCATTTTTATGCTATATTCAGATGTAGAGATGCCTTTTCATGTATATTTGAAAGTTTCAGACATAGCTGAGCACAAATGACCAGGATAATGCAAAATCCTTATCACTACTGTAGATTTTCAAAATATTAAAGGTGCTCGGCCTGAATTTCGACCAATACCCTAGGTCACTAAAACTTGAATAATTTGAAAAGCAATACACATGGAATCAAACTTTTAGCACTTTTCTGCGTGTAATTGATTTGTATACATGTTCAATTATTATTGAGGTGATCATTAGAAAAAAAAGTGACCTTAAGAAAGAGCTGCAGAATGGGTATCTTTGTTCGTTATTCTTAAGGCATTGCGCTTTAGAGCTGCAGAATGACATTTTCATCCGTCATCTCTAAGGTATTGCGCTTTAGAGCTGCAGAACGAGTATCTTTATCATTTAATGCTAAGGCATTGCGCTTTAGAGCTGCAGAACAGGTATCTTTCATCATTCATCTCTAATGCCTTGCAATTTAGAGCTTCAGAATGGGAATTTCCATCATTCATCTCTAAGCCCTTGCGCTTTAGAGCTGCAGAACGGGTACCTTACATCCTTCACCTCTAAGCATTGTTTGTGTATCTGTGAACGTTTCAGACATGTTAGGACACAGTTAACACGGTTATTCAGAAATCCCGTCTGTGTACGTATAGTTACTTCAAGTTATCTTCATATTGCAGGAATTAGCAGAAATTTTACTTGATACCATGTTTAACTAAAAATTAACTATATTTTCAAAACCAATACAGGTATAAG
Source organism: Cyrtodaria siliqua (assembly GCA_037043455.1). Lineage (NCBI taxonomy): Eukaryota > Metazoa > Mollusca > Bivalvia > Adapedonta > Hiatellidae > Cyrtodaria > Cyrtodaria siliqua. The sequence continues at coordinate 143,455 of JAWPHD010006210.1, read as the reverse complement.
CATAATTTTATGTTTATGTTACAGCTATTGGCTTGTAAAACAAACACACATATCAATGAAGACAGACTACTTTAAAAAAATGTCAAAATTAAAGCGAGAGACTGTTACTTTTCCTGGAAAATCAAAATTTTGACGGGTAACCCTTAGTTTGAGTTTATTATTTTCAGCATTTTTCTCAATAATCATTTCTTAAAGATCATTTTTATGCTATATTCAGATGTAGAGATGCCTTTTCATGTATATTTGAAAGTTTCAGACATAGCTGAGCACAAATGACCAGGATAATGCAAAATCCTTATCACTACTGTAGATTTTCAAAATATTAAAGGTGCTCGGCCTGAATTTCGACCAATACCCTAGGTCACTAAAACTTGAATAATTTGAAAATCAATACACATGGAATCAAACTTTTAGCACTTTTCAGCTTGTAATTGATTTGTATACATGTTCAATTATTATTGAGGTGATCATTAGAAAAAAAAGTGACCTTAAGAAAGAGCTGCAGAATGGGTATCTTTGTTCGTTATTCTTAAGGCATTGCGCTTTAGAGCTGCAGAATGACATTTTCATCCGTCATCTCTAAGGTATTGCGCTTTAGAGCTGCAGAACGAGTATCTTTATCATTTAATGCTAAGGCATTGCGCTTTAGAGCTGCAGAACAGGTATCTTTCATCATTCATCTCTAATGCCTTGCAATTTAGAGCTTCAGAATGGGAATTTCCATCATTCATCTCTAAGCCCTTGCGCTTTAGAGCTGCAGAACGGGTACCTTACATCCTTCACCTCTAAGCATTGTTTGTGTATCTGTGAACGTTTCAGACATGTTAGGACACAGTTAACACGGTTATTCAGAAATCCCGTCTGTGTACGTATAGTTACTTCAAGTTATCTTCATATTGCAGGAATTAGCAGAAATTTTACTTGATACCATGTTTAACTAAAAATTAACTATATTTTCAAAACCAATACAGGTATAAGCATAATTTTAGCTTTATGTTACAGCTATTGGCTTGTAAAACAAACACACATATCAATGAAGACAGACTACTTTAAAAAAATGTCAAAATTAAAGCGAGAGACTGTTACCTATCCTGGAAAATCAAAACTTTGACGGGTAACCCTTAGTTTGAGTTTATTATTTTCAGCATTTTTCTCAATAATCATTTCTTAAAGATCATTTTTATGCTATATTCAGATGTAGAGATGCCTTTTCATGTATATTTGAAAGTTTCAGACATAGCTGAGCACAAATGACCAGGATAATGCAAAATCCTTATCACTACTGTAGATTTTCAAAATATTAAAGGTGCTCGGCCTGAATTTCGACCAATACCCTAGGTCACTAAAACTTGAATAATTTGAAAAGCAATACACATGGAATCAAACTTTTAGCACTTTTCAGCGTGTAATTGATTTGTATACATGTTCAATTATTATTGAGGTGATCATTAGAAAAAAAAGTGACCTTAAGAAAGAGCTGCAGAATGGGTATCTTTGTTCGTTATTCTTAAGGCATTGCGCTTTAGAGCTGCAGAATGACATTTTCATCCGTCATCTCTAAGGTATTGCGCTTTAGAGCTGCAGAACGAGTATCTTTATCATTTAATGCTTAGGCATTGCGCTTTAGAGCTGCAGAACAGGTATCTTTCATCATTCATCTCTAATGCCTTGCAATTTAGAGCTTCAGAATGGGAATTTCCATCATTCATCTCTAAGCCCTTGCGCTTTAGAGCTGCAGAACGGGTACCTTACATCCTTCACCTCTAAGCATTGTTTGTGTATCTGTGAACGTTTCAGACATGTTAGGACACAGTTAACACGGTTATTCAGAAATCCCGTCTGTGTACGTATAGTTACTTCAAGTTATCTTCATATTGCAGGAATTAGCAGAAATTTTACTTGATACCATGTTTAACTAAAAATTAACTATATTTTCAAAACCAATACAGGTATAAGCATAATTTTAGCTTTATGTTACAGCTATTGGCTTGTAAAACAAACACACATATCAATGAAGACAGACTACTTTAAAAAAATGTCAAAATTAAAGCGAGAGACTGTTACCTATCCTGGAAAATCAAAACTTTGACGGGTAACCCTTAGTTTGAGTTTATTATTTTCAGCATTTTTCTCAATAATCATTTCTTAAAGATCATTTTTATGCTATATTCAGATGTAGAGATGCCTTTTCATGTATATTTGAAAGTTTCAGACATAGCTGAGCACAAATGACCAGGATAATGCAAAATCCTTATCACTACTGTAGATTTTCAAAATATTAAAGGTGCTCGGCCTGAATTTCGACCAATACCCTAGGTCACTAAAACTTGAATAATTTGAAAAGCAATACACATGGAATCAAACTTTTAGCACTTTTCAGCGTGTAATTGATTTGTATACATGTTCAATTATTATTGAGGTGATCATTAGAAAAAAAAGTGACCTTAAGAAAGAGCTGCAGAATGGGTATCTTTGTTCGTTATTCTTAAGGCATTGCGCTTTAGAGCTGCAGAATGACATTTTCATCCGTCATCTCTAAGGTATTGCGCTTTAGAGCTGCAGAACGAGTATCTTTATCATTTAATGCTAAGGCATTGCGCTTTAGAGCTGCAGAACAGGTATCTTTCATCATTCATCTCTAATGCCTTGCAATTTAGAGCTTCAGAATGGGAATTTCCATCATTCATCTCTAAGCCCTTGCGCTTTAGAGCTGCAGAACGGGTACCTTACATCCTTCACCTCTAAGCATTGTTCGTGTATCTGTGAACGTTTCAGACATGTTGGACACAGTTAACACGGTTATTCAGAAATCCCGTCTGTGTACGTATAGTTACTTCAAGTTATCTTCATATTGCAGGAATTAGCAGAAATTTTACTTGATACCATGTTTAACTAAAAATTAACTATATTTTCAAAACCAATACAGGTATAAGCATAATTTTAGCTTTATGTTACAGCTATTGGCTTTTAAAACAAACACACATATGAATGAAGACAGACTACTTTAAAAAAATGTCAAAATTAAAGCGAGAGACTGTTACTTTTCCTGGAAAATCAAAATTTTGACGAGTAACCCTTAGTTTGAGTTTATTATTTTCAGCATTTTTCTCAATAATCATTTCTTAAAGATCATTTTTATGCTATATTCAGATGTAGAGATGCCTTTTCATGTATATTTGAAAGTTTCAGACATAGCTGAGCACAAATGACCAGGATAATGCAAAATCCTTATCACTACTGTAGATTTTCAAAATATTAAAGGTGCTCGGCCTGAATTTCGACCAATACCCTAGGTCACTAAAACTTGAATAATTTGAAAAGCAATACACATGGAATCAAACTTTTAGCACTTTTCAGCGTGTAATTGATTTGTATACATGTTCAATTATTATTGAGGTGATCATTAGAAAAAAAAGTGACCTTAAGAAAGAGCTGCAGAATGGGTATCTTTGTTCGTTATTCTTAAGGCATTGCGCTTTAGAGCTGCAGAATGACATTTTCATCCGTCATCTCTAAGGTATTGCGCTTTAGAGCTGCAGAACGAGTATCTTTATCATGTAATGCTAAGGCATTGCGCTTTAGAGCTGCAGAACAGGTATCTTTCATCATTCATCTCTAATGCCTTGCAATTTAGAGCTTCAGAATGGGAATTTCCATCATTCATCTCTAAGCCCTTGTGCTTTAGAGCTGCAGAACGGGTACCTTACATCCTTCACCTCTAAGCATTGTTTGTGTATCTGTGAACGTTTCAGACATGTTAGGACACAGTTAACACGGTTATTCAGAAATCCCGTCTGTGTACGTATAGTTACTTCAAGTTATCTTCATATTGCAGGAATTAGCAGAAATTTTACTTGATACCATGTTTAACTAAAAATTAACTATATTTTCAAAACCAATACAGGTATAAGCATAATTTTAGCTTTATGTTACAGCTATTGGCTTGTAAAACAAACACACATATCAATGAAGACAGACTACTTTAAAAAAAATGCCAAAATTAAAGCGAGAGACTGTTACTTTTCCTGGAAAATCAAAATTTTGACGGGTAACCCTTAGTTTGAGTTTATTATTTTCAGCATTTTTCTCAATAATCATTTCTTAATGATGCTATATTCAGATGTAGAGATGCCTTTTCATGTATATTTGAAAGTTTCAGACATAGCTGAGCACAAATGACCAGGATATTGCAAAATCATTATCACTACTGTAGATTTTCAAAGTATTAAAGGTGCTCGCCCTGAATTTCGACCAATACCCTAGGTCATTAAAACTTGAATAATTTGAAAAGCAATACACATGGAATCAAACTTTTAGCACTTTTCAGCGTGTAATTGATTTGTATACATGTTCAATTATTATTGAGGTGATCATTAGAAAAAAAAGTGACCTTAAGAAAGAGCTGCAGAATGGGTATCTTTGTTCGTTATTCTAAAGGCATTGCGCTTTAGAGCTGCAGAATGACATGTTCATCCGTCATCTCTAAGGTATTGCGCTTTAGAGCTGCAGAACGAGTATCTTTATCATTTAATGCTAAGGCATTGCGCTTTAGAGCTGCAGAACAGGTATCTTTCATCATTCATCTCTAATGCCTTGCAATTTAGAGCTTCAGAATGGGAATTTCCATCATTCATCTCTAAGCCCTTGCGCTTTAGAGCTGCAGAACGGGTACCTTACATCCTTCACAACTAAGCATTGTTTGTGTATCTGTGAACGTTTCAGACATGTTAGGACACAGTTAACACGGTTATTCAGAAATCCCGTCTGTGTACGTATAGTTACTTCAAGTTATCTTCATATTGCAGGAATTAGCAGAAATTTTACTTGATACCATGTTTAACTAAAAATTAACTATATTTTCAAAACCAATACAGGTATAAGCATAATTTTAGCTTTATGTTACAGCTATTGGCTTGTAAAACAAACACACATATCAATGAAGACAGACTACTTTAAAAAAATGTCAAAATTAAAGCGAGAGACTGTTACTTTTCCTGGAAAATCAAAATTTTGACGGGTAACCCTTAGTTTGAGTTTATTATTTTCAGCATTTTTCTCAATAATCATTTCTTAAAGATCATTTTTATGCTATATTCAGATGTAGAGATGCCTTTTCATGTATATTTGAAAGTTTCAGACATAGCTGAGCACAAATGACCAGGATAATGCAAAATCCTTATCACTACTGTAGATTTTCAAAATATTAAAGGTGCTCGGCCTGAATTTCGACCAATACCCTAGGTCACTAAAACTTGAATAATTTGAAAAGCAATACACATGGAATCAAACTTTTAGCACTTTTCAGCGTGTAATTGATTTGTATACATGTTCAATTATTATTGAGGTGATCATTAGAAAAAAAAGTGACCTTAAGAAAGAGCTGCAGAATGGGAATCTTTGTTCGTTATTCTTAAGGCATTGCGCTTTAGAGCTGCAGAATGACATTTTCATCCGTCATCTCTAAGGTATTGCGCTTTAGAGCTGCAGAACGTGTATCTTTATCATTTAATGCTTAGGCATTGCGCTTTAGAGCTGCAGAACAGGTATCTTTCATCATTCATCTCTAATGCCTTGCAATTTAGAGCTTCAGAATGGGAATTTCCATCATTCATCTCTAAGCCCTTGCGCTTTAGAGCTGCAGAACGGGTACCTTACATCCTTCACCTCTAAGCATTGTTTGTGTATCTGTGAACGTTTCAGACATGTTAGGACACAGTTAACACGGTTATTCAGAAATCCCGTCTGTGTACGTATAGTTACTTCAAGTTATCTTCATATTGCAGGAATTAGCAGAAATTTTACTTGATACCATGTTTAACTAAAAATTAACTATATTTTCAAAACCAATACAGGTATAAGCATAATTTTAGCTTATGTTACAGCTATTGGCTTGTAAAACAAACACACATATCAATGAAGACAGACTACTTTAAAAAAATGTCAAAATTAAAGCGAGAGACTGTTACTTTTCCTGGAAAATCAAAATTTTGACGGGTAACCCTTAGTTTGAGTTTATTATTTTCAGCATTTTTCTCAATAATCATTTCTTAAAGATCATGTTTATGCTATATTCAGATGTAGAGATGCCTTTTCATGTATATTTGAAAGTTTCAGACATAGCTGAGCACAAATGACCAGGATAATGCAAAATCCTTATCACTACTGTAGATTTTCAAAATATTAAAGGTGCTCGGCCTGAATTTCGACCAATACCCTAGGTCACTAAAACTTGAATAATTTGAAAAGCAATACACATGGAATCAAACTTTTAGCACTTTTCAGCGTGTAATTGATTTGTATACATGTTCAATTATTATTGAGGTGATCATTAGAAAAAAAAGTGACCTTAAGAAAGAGCTGCAGAATGGGTATCTTTGTTAGTTATTCTTAAGGCATTGCGCTTTAGAGCTGCAGAATGACATTTTCATCCGTCATCTCTAAGGTATTGCGCTTTAGAGCTGCAGAACGAGTATCTTTATCATTTAATGCTAAGGCATTGCGCTTTAGAGCTGCAGAACAGGTATCTTTCATCATTCATCTCTAATGCCTTGCAATTTAGAGCTTCAGAATGGGAATTTCCATCATTCATCTCTAAGCCCTTGTGCTTTAGAGCTGCAGAACGGGTACCTTACATCCTTCACCTCTAAGCATTGTTTGTGTATCTGTGAACGTTTCAGACATGTTAGGACACAGTTAACACGGTTATTCAGAAATCCCGTCTGTGTACGTATAGTTACTTCAAGTTATCTTCATATTGCAGGAATTAGCAGAAATTTTACTTGATACCATGTTTAACTAAAAATTAACTATATTTTCAAAACCAATACAGGTATAAGCATAATTTTAGCTTTATGTTACAGCTATTGGCTTGTAAAACAAACACACATATCAATGAAGACAGACTACTTTAAAAAAATGTCAAAATTAAAGCGAGAGACTGTTACTTTTCCTGGAAAATCAAAATTTTGACGGGTAACCCTTAGTTTGAGTTTATTATTTTCAGCATTTTTCTCAATAATCATTTCTTAAAGATCATTTTTATGCTATATTCAGATGTAGAGATGCCTTTTCATGTATATTTGAAAGTTTCAGACATAGCTGAGCACAAATGACCAGGATAATGCAAAATCCTTATCACTTCTGTAGATTTTCAAAATATTAAAGGTGCTCGGCCTGAATTTCGACCAATACCCTAGGTCACTAAAACTTGAATAATTTGAAAAGCAATACACATGGAATCAAACTTTTAGCACTTTTCAGCGTGTAATTGATTTGTGTACATGTTCAATTATTATTGAGGTGATCATTAGAAAAAAAAGTGACCTTAAGAAAGAGCTGCAGAATGGGTATCTTTGTTCGTTATTTTTAAGGCATTGCGCTTTAGAGCTGCAGAATGACATTTTCATCCGTCATCTCTAAGGTATTGCGCTTTAGAGCTGCAGAACGAGTATCTTTATCATTTAATGCTAAGGCATTGCGCTTTAGAGCTGCAGAACAGGTATCTTTCATCATTCATCTCTAATGCCTTGCAATTTAGAGCTTCAGAATGGGAATTTCCATCATTCATCTCTAAGCCCTTGCGCTTTAGAGCTGCAGAACGGGTACCTTACATCCTTCACCTCTAAGCATTGTTTGTGTATCTGTGAACGTTTCAGACATGTTAGGACACAGTTTACACGGTTATTCAGAAATCCCGTCTGTGTACGTATAGTTACTTCAAGTTATCTTCATATTGCAGGAATTAGCAGAAATTTTACTTGATACCATGTTTAACTAAAAATTAACTATATTTTCAAAACCAATACAGGTATAAGCATAATTTTAGCTTTATGTTACAGCTATTGGCTTGTAAAACAAACACACATATCAATGAAGACAGACTACTTTAAAAAAATGTCAAAATTAAAGCGAGAGACTGTTACTTTTCCTGGAAAATCAAAATTTTGACGGGTAACCCTTAGTTTGAGTTTATTATTTTCAGCATTTTTCTCAATAATCATTTCTTAAAGATCATTTTTATGCTATATTCAGATGTAGAGATGCCTTTTCATGTATATTTGAAAGTTTCAGACATAGCTGAGCACAAATGACCAGGATAATGCAAATTCCTTATCACTACTGTAGATTTTCAAAATATTAAAGGTGCTCGGCCTGAATTTCGACCAATACCCTAGGTCACTAAAACTTGAATAATTTGAAAAGCAATACACATGGAATCAAACTTTTAGCAAATTTTTAGCGTGTAATTGATTTGTATACATGTTCAATTATTATTGAGGTGATCATTAGAAAAAAAAGTGACCTTAAGAAAGAGCTGCAGAATGGATATCTTTGTTCGTTATTCTTAAGGCATTGCGCTTTAGAGCTGCAGAATGACATTTTCATCCGTCATCTCTAAGGTATTGCGCTTTAGAGCTGCAGAACGAGTATCTTTATCATTTAATGCTAAGGCATTGCGCTTTAGAGCTGCAGAACAGGTATCTTTCATCATTCATCTCTAATGCCTTGCAATTTAGAGCTTCAGAATGGGAATTTCCATCATTCATCTCTAAGCCCTTGCGCTTTAGAGCTGCAGAACCGGTACCTTACATACTTCACCTCTAAGCATTGTTTGTGTATCTGTGAACGTTTCAGACATGTTAGGACACAGTTAACACGGTTATTCAGAAATCCCGTCTGTGTACGTATAGTTACTTCAAGTTATCTTCATATTGCAGGAATTAGCAGAAATTTTACTTGATACCATGTTTAACTAAAAATTAACTATATTTTCAAAACCAATACAGGTATAAGCATAATTTTAGCTTTATGTTACAGCTATTGGCTTGTAAAACAAACACACATATCAATGAAGACAGACTACTTTAAAAAAATGTCAAAATTAAAGCGAGAGACTGTTACTTTTCCTGGAAAATCAAAATTTTGACGGGTAACCCTTAGTTTGAGTTTATTATTTTCAGCATTTTTCTCAATAATCATTTCTTAAAGATCATTTTTATGCTATATTCAGATGTAGAGATGCCTTTTCATGTATATTTGAAAGTTTCAGACATAGCTGAGCACAAATGACCAGGATAATGCAAAATCCTTATCACTACTGTAGATTTTCAAAATATTAAAGGTGCTCGGCCTGAATTTCGACCAATACCCTAGGTCACTAAAACTTGAATAATTTCAAAAGCAATAGACATGGAATCAATCTTTTAGCACTTTTCAGCGTGTAATTGATTTGTATACATGTTCAATTATTATTGAGGTGATCATTAGAAAAAAATGTGACCTTAAGAAAGAGCTGCAGAATGGGTATCTTTGTTCGTTATTCTTAAGGCATTGCGCTTTAGAGCTGCAGAATGACATTTTCATCCGTCATCTCTAAGGTATTGCGCTTTAGAGCTGCAGAACGAGTATCTTTATCATTTAATGCTAAGGCATTGCGCTTTAGAGCTGCAGAACAGGTATCTTTCATCATTCATCTCTAATGCCTTGCAATTTAGAGCTTCAGAATGGGAATTTCCATCATTCATCTCTAAGCCCTTGCGCTTTAGAGCTGCAGAACGGGTACCTTACATCCTTCACCTCTAAGCATTGTTTGTGTATCTGTGAACGTTTCAGACATGTTAGGACACAGTTAACACGGTTATTCAGAAATCCCGTCTGTGTACGTATAGTTACTTCAAGTTATCTTCATATTGCAGGAATTAGCAGAAATTTTACTTGATACCATGTTTAACTAAAATTTAACTATATTTTCAAAACCAATACAGGTATAAGCATAATTTTAGCTTTATGTTACAGCTATTGGCTTGTAAAACAAACACACATATCAATGAAGACAGACTACTTTAAAAAAATGTCAAAATTAAAGCGAGAGACTGTTACTTTTCCTGGAAAATCAAAATTTTGACGGGTAACCCTTAGTTTGAGTTTATTATTTTCAGCATTTTTCTCAATAATCATTTCTTAAAGATCATTTTTATGCTATGTTCAGATGTAGAGATGCCTTTTCATGTATATTTGAAAGTTTCAGACATAGCTGAGCACAAATGACCAGGATAATGCAAAATCCTTATCACTACTGTAGATTTTCAAAATATTAAAGGTGCTCGGCCTGAATTTCGACCAATACCCTAGGTCACTAAAACTTGAATAATTTGAAAATCAATATACATGGAATCAAACGTTTAGCACTTTTCAGCGTGTAATTGATTTGTATACATTTTCAGTTATTATTGAGGTGATCATTAGAAAAAAAAGTGACCTTAAGAAAGAGCTGCAGAATGGGTATCTTTGTTCGTTATTCTTAAGGCATTGCGCTTTAGAGCTGCAGAATGACATTTTTATCCGTCATCTCTAAGGTATTGCGCTTTAGAGCTGCAGAACGAGTATCTTTATCATTTAATGCTAAGGCATTGCGCTTTAGAGCTGCAGAACAGGTATCTTTCATCATTCATCCCTAATGCCTTGCAATTTAGAGCTTCAGAATGGGAATTTCCATCATTCATCTCTAAGCCCTTGCGCTTTAGAGCTGCAGAACGGGTACCTTACATCCTTCACCTCTAAGCATTGTTTGTGTATCTGTGAACGTTTCAGACATGTTAGGACACAGTTAACACGGTTATTCAGAAATCCCGTCTGTGTACGTATAGTTATTTCAAGTTATCTTCATATTGCAGGAATTAGCAGAAATGTTACTTGATACCATGTTTAACTAAAAATTAACTATATTTTCAAAACCAATACAGGTATAAGCATAATTTTAGCTTTATGTTACAGCTATTGGCTTGTAAAACAAACACACATATCAATGAAGACAGACTACTTTAAAAAAATGTCAAAATTAAAGCGAGAGACTGTTACTTTTCCTGGAAAATCAAAATTTTGACGGGTAACCCTTAGTTTGAGTTTATTATTTTCAGCATTTTTCTCAATAATCATTTCTTAAAGATCATTTTTATGCTATATTCAGATGTAGAGATGCCTTTTCATGTATATTTGAAAGTTTCAGACATAGCTGAGCACAAATGACCAGGATAATGCAAAATCCTTATCACTACTGTAGATTTTCAAAATATTAAAGGTGCTCGGCCTGAATTTCGACCAATACCCTAGGTCACTAAAACTTGAATAATTTGAAAATCAATACACATGGAATCAAACTTTTAGCACTTTTCAGCGTGTAATTGATTTGTATACATGTTCAATTATTATTGAGGTGATCATTAGAAAAAAAAGTGACCTTAAGGACTCACACCACTATTATCTCCCTTGAATACTCCTGCCCTACAGATGAAGGAGGTAGATAAAAAAAAACAAGTTCGCTTTTCTACATTTTACAGGATACATTGATTTATCTTTACCAGGTTCTAAATCTACAGCATTTTAGGAAGAGATCCCAGAAAAATGCATGTTGATATAAGATTTCTAGCTAATTCCGCCTCATTTTACACATCATGGGTCTAATCTCCACGGGGTTGTATTTTTGTCTAAATTTTGATAGGTGTCACGCAAGTATGAAATTAAAAAAAGTTCAATCTGGTAAATATTCGTTAAAAGTTAATAGCATGCAGATATTGGATCAATGAAGAATTTAAGCATAAATACATGTTGCAAAATCTTTTTTATCTCTATGCCACGAACAAAAACATTACAATGGGACCCTATGGAAAATTAATTGTGGTGTGAGACGTCTAATGTGGTCTACTTTGTTATGACAGAGAGTGCTTATCTACTGTGTTCTACTTTGTTCGTTATGACAGAGAGTGCTTGTCTAATGTGGTCTATTTTGTTATGGAAGAGAGTGCTTGTCTGCTGTGGTCTACTTTGTTATGACAGAGAGGTGCTTGTGTACTGTGTTCTACTTTGTTCGTTATGACAGAGAGTGCTTGTCTACTGTGTTCTACTTTGTTCGTTATGACAGAGAGTGCTTGTCTACTGTGTTCTACTTTGTTTGTTATGACGGACGGTGCTTGTTTACGCAATTGCTTCATTTGATTTCTATAACTGTTAAAAGTACCCTATTACGACATTTAAAAAGACAGCTACGTGAATAAATGTGTGTGATGTTGATTGGATGGTCGTATCCATCTGTTCATGCCCAGCATTATTTTTATATGGTTATTTGGGATTTCAAAAGTTTCCACGTTATGCCACCGGGGCTATTTCCGCTAGGGTGGGGATGGAACAGGGTTTGATCCTGGTTGGATGGTTGGTACATGTAGCATACCTCTGTTTATAGCCAGTATTTTATGGTTAAATCTCAACAGTTTTCAAGTTATGACATTAGGGGCTATATCCTCAGGGGTGGGGATAGACTCCAGAGCCGATCTGTATCGTCTGTTCATGCCCAGTAAGTGTATGACTGTATGGCTCAAGGGTGGGAGGATCTTAACAGTTTCGACCCAAAGGTTATGTCCTCGATGTGAGGATAGACCCACCTCAGGGCCGATTCCGGTTATGTGCTTGTATTCATCTGTGTATGCCCAATAAGTGTATATATGGTTATGGGTGGGGATCTCAAAAAATTCCAAGTAGTGACCCAGGAGCTATATCCCCAGGGTCGAGCGGAATGCGGTTCGATGCTGGTTGGATGGATGGTTGTATCCGTCTGTTCATGCCAAGTAAGTTTTTGTATATGGTTACAGAGTGGGGATCTCAACTGTTTCCACAGGCGTGGGTATGGACTCTGGGGCCGATGCTGGTTAAATGGTTGTATGTCCTATTCATGCTCACTTAGTGTATAACTGTGGTTTCAGAGAAAATAATGTTTCGTGTTTTTTTCCTATATAAGGAAACACACTTGACTCCTGAATTTGACACCATGGTCTCGATTTGAACTAGACGTGAGAATCATGGCTCTTATGGTAATATGTACCTACCATAGAGCCATGATTTCTCGTGTTAGAATTATCAGCAGGATCCCGTTTCGACCCGTATACGGCTAAATAGGGTTATCCGGCGAGGTTTCTGACGACATCACGTAATGCCTGCATAAACAACTGCCATATTTCAATAGAACAACCTTAAATACCACACGAACGCGCATACAACTCACCAAAGAAACGAATGACACGCCGACATATTCGATTTTCGTAAGTCACTGTTCATTTCAGATATGGTGTCGGAACGGTATTGTTTTGCTTCCGGGGTCTTAGGCCTGGAAAGTAGATTTTGAAAAAAAATCACAACATGGAGCACGGCATTACAAGGCAATTCATGGCTGGATTACATTGTTTTGAAATGGAAATGAAGACAAATGTTATTTCTAATGAAAACTGGTAAAATAAATTCAGCTGGGCCACTTTTCTTGTCCCTGCTCCAAAGGTCATGCAGATATCAACACAAACATGTGATGTTTCGACAGAATAACAAGATTATCGACCCCAGTCTGGATGGTTATCATTATATTGGCGAGGTATGTTTAATAACAGAAATACATATCATTGGTTTCACAGTATGTTGTTTATCTAGTGACAGCTCTCGTTCCTTATTTGAGAACTTAACACCACCCTCACTCACACAATTGACACTTTCCGGTTAACATCGTCGTTGTGTTGTGACATTTGTGGGCGAGTATAAGTTTCCAAATACGGAACAAGACAACGCGAGATATTTTGAAAGATAAACATTCCGGAAAAAAATGTCAACTTTCGCACAAAAATGCCTAGATCGACGAGACATTCTTCTCGTTGGTGGGTTGCATGCACGCTCTATTTATTGAAGTAAGGCGGTTGTTTATGCAGACAATGCTTGATTTCTTCAGAAACTTCTATTAATGGGGTCGACACTGATGGCTACCTATTCTATAAAGGATGACATCGCAGCTCTATGGTAGGTGACACACCACCATAAGAATTATGATTCTCGCAGCTAGATTAGAACAACTTAATAGAGGATAATCAGCTGATGGTACAATTGAAATATTAGACATCTAGCTTATGCAGTTTCAGAAGTGAAGATGTTTTGAAGATATTCCTTTAGTATGTAAAACGTTGATCCCCTAAGAAAATCAAGGGCCATAACTCCGATGTTACTGGTCCAATCTTACTGGTTTTCTGGTTGCTGGTTTTCAAACTTGTCCGAGTTCTCATTATATCAACAGATTTAACACGAAGGCCATATCGTCTTAAAGAGGCAAGAGTTAACGGTCGATGGACGGACGAAGACAGACAACTCGTCATCCCATAAAAACACGTATTCACATATTCACAGCGAATAACCATTTTAAAGATTAATAAACGGAACGCATGCGACAACACAAAAATAATAGGGTAGACAGGGGTACCGCCTTAGAACGGTCAGTAGCAAACGGCAACTGGTTGTTTAAACGGGTTTCTAGGGTAATTCCCCTCTTACCATATTAGCATCCGAATTACACGGAGCAGTTTATACAAGTTTGTATAATAAGAACATCACCACCAGGCTATATTTTCTAACACACTATTCAGCATAACTATGCGATATAAATAAAAACACAAACCATGATCATGCCCATCTCATGATCTTCACCACTTTTAAATTAGTATGCTTGCTGCATGCTAAATGTTGCATAAAATAGCAAGAGACTTCATAGTCATCGATGTCCCCTGTCGCTGTCTCCACTGTTGCTGTCACTTTATTTTTATATGACAAAATGTTCCCCCACGCCACCTTATTTGTTATATGATAGAATAAAGAGCATACACACAACACATATATATAAATAAACACCTCTATGTTAATATTTGAAGGCAAGAAGCAAGTATCATCAAGATATCTTGCTTTTTCGTATCTTTGGCTCTTGAAATGAAAATAACTGAATTTAAAGAAACCAAAATGGCAATATAAGACCACTATGTTCGTTACTATGTTGTCTTTGGACACGTTCCGGACTTAAACATTGCGTTAATTCTTGTTTTCACGGAAGTAAACTAGAACCGATATTAGAAAATTATGTATATTACAATGTTTTCCAAAACCACTAGGTTGACATGTGTATTTAGGTACATGAAAACACATATTGCTATTCGTTTTCTGAATGGTATACTATGACGGTGATTTAAAAGACAAATATGTAAGAAGAAATGCTTCCATTTAATAATACTGGTGACAGTTCGTACAACTCAACAAAGTCCATAAATAGTTCTCGGCTAGAAGTGGTCAAATGTTGATAAATCAACGAGCAGTGGTCAAATGTTGATAAATCAATAATTCGTTTTATAAATTAGTGCGATATGATCCATGAATAGTACATGACGAGTGTGAGTAGTTCACTATTGATCAATTATCAAAAACATCATTAGTTCCATCCGTGAAGTCATAACAGTTTTATGAATCAATGTTGATAGTTCTCGGTGTGAAATGGTTTAATGTTGATCCATTACTAGTCATCTGCATCAAGTGGTTCAATTTTGATTCTGTAACCATCGCCACGCTCCGGTGGCTCTACGGACGCTGTATCGCGTGCAGTTTCGTGATTGGTGGAAATCTGAGCCATAGATTCTTCGGCGTTTATATGAGGACTTGATGAGTTTAAATGCCCTTCATGATTTGGTAAAAACGGCGTATGCATGAGTTGATGTAAGCTGAAATTGAAATAAACATTGTAAGCATACTATTATTTTGATTTATTCATTTACGAGTTTTGAAAAATCATCGTATGTACGTGTAATGCGGAAATTTAGGTAGAACATGGTCGCTTGAAAACCATTTAATTGTTAGACGTGTGGTTATTTAATAACTTACATATACTTGTGCATTTCCAGCGCATCTCACGTTTGTGTGAATAAAACCTTATGATTAGGAAATGGACTAAATACTTTTTTAAAATGAGTTTTAATTGTTGAACAGAGCAAGTCAATTAAGCAGGTCAGGGCCATCAGCGACTAGCGTATAACTCATCGAGAGTATTATCTTAAATGGTTCATGAACTCTCGTCTGTTGAAAAACACTTTGAAAACACATGACGTTGACTTACAAGCATGGAGTGATAGCAATTTATTTTTGGTCAACAAATGACCTAGACTTAACAAACAGGGGGTAGTGGTAGATGGGCTAATGCTATTTGGTTCTGGTTGGTGGGGGTTGGAGTGGACGACTTTTACATATTTTGCTTTTGCGGTGCGATGGGATTAAAGTGTTCAGTTATACATAAAAATATATGTTTTAGACAACAAATGGCATTCACTACACATAAAACACTTGCGGTGAGATATAGTTGACGCACAATTAAAAATTGGAAGCATGTGTTTATTTAGAGTATTTTGAATACTCAAATGCATACATGCCTTCACGCTCAAGATAGGATAAGATATTTTTAATTACTGGCTGATGTCCACGACGACCCTTAGATGATGAAAACAAATAGAAACAGACGGCCTTAAAACAATTCAAAACATGCATAACGAGAAAACAGAAAATAGCAGCAGCAGGAGGAACACAATATACCTGTTTTGCAACATTGTTTCACCAATCAATTTATTCTGTATAGCATTTTCGTGCATTTTCCGTCGTTTTAACACAGAAACCCCAACACCAATAGCATCTGCTTCATTCCTAGAATAAACCAGAGGAAAACACATGTTAAAACATTTTTAAAAACGAAGCCAACTTAAACAGAAATTATATAAGTAAGTGTAGGAAATCATCTCGCATTTCCAAAACATGGAGGCTGCAACTTTCCAAAAATAGTTATGTTAATACATGGTCGAAATTATGACTGTTAATATCTTGTATTCCGCTAATATAATTATAGCAGTTCGGAACATACATGTAATACCAGAAGACCAATGTACATGTACCATACGTGTTCACAACGACTGACCACTTACTCCTCGAACCGACATATATAAATTGATAATAAAGCAGTGTTAGGTGAACATGTTATGGTATTAATAATAACGTGCCAATCACTACGCGTAAAGTTACGATTTAATAAATGTTGAGAAATGGACGTGTCAGCTCTACAGCGCATAAAAAATACATTGATACTCAATGGCAGCTCACACATCCAGCAAAATGTCTGTAACTCTAAGCAAAACACAAAAATAGTAAAATAACATTGGCGACAACTGCTCTACTAAATAGTATTTGGTTCATAGTGAAAGTAAACGACCTTTTTGGTAGACAGCTTAACCGCGCCTCACTTTATTTTAAATTTTTCCTTATACAAAGTAATGCCCTTCAGCACTCCAATGACCGATTTCCCTGCTTTAAACGCCAATATCTTTAGAAAATCTATGCTCAATACAACTACAACCAAGAAACATACATAGTGTATGTAGTCACTCAATTGTACAGTCTCGGAAAGACAACAATAATGTTATTAATTTCAAGGACGACCATTTTTAACATTCGACTACTCTGGTTACGGGACCAAGTCCTTTATAAAGATGTTGTATTACTTTAAAACAACGATATATTATTTGGTTTACTTACTTGATTCTATCATAATGTCTCCGCGAAGATATTTTGTGTCGAAGTTTATCTCTAACAGTCTTACGCGTGATAGGAGTATCGGTAATATCTGGAAACTCTTCAAATATTTCCTCTAGAGCTGTTTCAAATTTCGGATCTTTCGCACCGGTGAGCTCGTACTTGTCAACAATGTTGCCTATAGCATTCTGAAATTAATAATTCCATTTATCAATGATTTTTATCATGTGTCATCTGATATATTTTAAAAATGAAGCATGCATAGATATCTAATTCTGAGATACACAACGATCTAAATATACATAAGAAGACGTTCCATTTCAGATTGGATAAATTAATCTACTAATTTACTTGCGTACAAACCATTCTTTATTTTCTTCAACCATAGTCAACCGAAATGGTGGATACAACGTTTAATGTGCTTGAACATAGGTAACACTAGTAGACAGTTACGGCACCATCAGTATTGCTTTTACAATTGTTGCATCAGCAAAAACTTCCACAGCACGTAATTCTTGCATACACCTATGCGGTTTTACTTAAAAAACAATACAGTGACAAATTAGAAAAGGTGTTTTATTCACATACCTTTCTAAAAAAGTGTTTACGTCAGATCTGATGACGAACGATCGGAGGGACAAATAACGTCCGCAATAGCTCACATCGAGCATTCTGACCTGGTGAGCTAAAAACTGACTTTTTTACCTGCATTAGAGTGTACTCCGTAGTTGCATTTGTGAAGTAATTCTGAGTATGGCTGTCGAGAAACTGTTCCGTATCAACCTTTTCGTTACACACATCTTTGTAAACAGTCGAAACCCACTGTAGTGGACTCTCCGGCGGACTGTTGCTTCTAGATGTGGACACCATCTGATTAGATGAACTTTGGAAAAATTTGCTTGTTTGGTGACCACGTGAACTGGGCATTGCTAATGGTGTTGGTAATGGCTTTGGATGCTTTAGTGGCGGGGAATTGTTTATTGCTATACTTTCTGGCGCCGATCTTGTATATGGTAACGGTGAATGTTCCTCAAATTCGGAACTAAGTCTGCTCGCCGAATGTCTTGAATTAGATGATGACTTGATGGTTTGCGTTTGACTTCGTTGTGTAAAACATTCTGGTTGTTTACTATTGGTTTGTTGCGGATATTTTCTTGCTGGCAGCCATGTTTGTCTTCGTGAATGGTTATAATCTGCGTTAAGAACAATGGATTTAGACAGAAAGAAGGCATGAATGCAGACCGTTTGATTAAGGCGGTATGTGGGAAGGAGTATGTAAAGTAAATCACTACCTATACGGTATATCATTAGTAAACACAACTATCAGAGTATAATATGGTGTTATGTGTTAACGATTTGTATGGATTGTTGACCTTTTCATTGATAAAAAGTTTACCTTCATAAAACTACAAACTCTATACTGTAAATAATACAACTCATGAATATAATTGATGCACGGGTGAAGTAGTTTCAGTTCGACGAAATCAAAGAAATCAATAAATAAGCCAGAAATCATTGCATAACATATCACATTCGTGTCTAGCCTTCGAACAGGTAACATCGACCAATATACGAATACCTTTCGAATATAGTTTCATCAAAACGTTGCCTGGAGCAATATTTGAACCAGGAATATAACAAAATAGTGTAGAAGTCGAACAGGAAATGCAGCTTTCACAGAACACTGAAAACCCCAAAACACGCAAAACGACAAACATGAATGGCAATGTTAATAAGGAATAAAGGCATATGACGTCACAAACACAAAAAGTGTTGACAATAGGGCTACCGCCTTGAAACAGTCAGTGGCAACAAAGGCCGCTGGGGATTTAAACCAGGTTCTAGGGTGCACCAAACCTCACACTTACCCTACTTCATCCCAATAAAACGGGACAGTGTAAATAAAAAAATCCCTGCCTTGAAATATTCTCTTACCAACAAGGCAGCATTAATAGTCAATATAAATAAAACACAAATATGCTCGTGTATATATAAATACAAAAAAAAAACAATAGCATAGAAAGTCACAAAGAATGTACTCATTGGCTTGGCAGAATCCAGAACAACAAGAGAATAAACCATTGAGGGCACGACAAGACAAGTTTCCAGACAAACATAAAACGTCACCGTCCTTTTGGGCTTATATAGATGTCATCATAGGGTTCACAGCCTGTCCGGTCATCGCACAATTAAACAGGAAAGCATAGTGGCGAACTGTAAATGGGTCCACCCCCAAGCACGCAGTGCGTTGCAAAATGATAGGGTCAAGACCTCTTTTGATAAACCTTTTAACAAGTTTAACAAAGATAGTATGAAAGTGATCATGACCAAGGATCTTACCAAGTTTGTAAATAACGTCACCATATAATTAGGTATAAAAATCGAACAGGAAAAGTAGCATTCAAGACCGACAGTGAACCACAAACACACACAAAAACAACGAACAACTTTAAAGATGAATAAAAGGCCGAATAAGATATCACCAACCCAAAAGGGTTGACAATAGGGCTACCGCCTTGGAACGGTCAGTGGCAAAAACGGCCGGGGTTTAAACCAGATTCTAGACCTCACACGTATCATACTGTCATCCCAATAAAACGGGACAGTGAAAAAAAGGAAATCCCCGCCATGAATTATTCTCTAACCAACAAGGCAGATTAATAGGCAATATAAGTAAAACACACAGATGCTCGTGTATATATAAATACAAAAAAGCAATAGCCTAGAAAGCCACAAATATTATATTGCCTATTAATGCTGCATTGGTATTTAGAGAATCGTTCATGGCGGGGATTGGAGTATAAGAATTAGTGCTACTCAGATCCAGACATAAAATATTGACGTAATGTACATGATGTAGGCGTCAAACAATAATTACATTATTAGCTGCTTTATCAGCAGGAACTAAAACACATTTATTATGAAATTCTTGAATTCCCGATTTTAAATTACGAAAGGAAATCCTAGGTCTCGGAATAAGTAAAGAGGGGTTAGCATTATAAAGGTTAAAAGAACTTCAGCTTAACAAAGCTAATATATCTGATAATAGCGCTTCTTTTCTTGATTTAGATCTCTTGATTGAAAATGGTGAAATAATTAGCAAAATCTATGACACGAGAGATGATTTTAATTTTGACATTGTTAATTATCCCCACTTATCATTTTGCAACGTACTGCATGCTTGGTGGTGGACCCTTTTACAGTTCGCAACTATGCTTTCCTCTTTAATTGTACGATGACCGGACAGGCTGTAAACCCTATGATGACGCCTACCTAAAGTCCAATGGAACGGTGGCGTTTGATGTTTGTCTATGATCTTTCTTGTCGTGCCCTTAATGGTTTATTCTCTTGTTGCTCTGGCTTCTGCCAAGTCATTGAGTACCTTCATTGTGGCTTGGCTTTCTAGGCTATTGTTTTTTGTATTATATTTACACGAGCATATTTGTGTTTTACTTATATTGCCTATTGATGCTGCCTTGTTGGTTAGAGATTAGATCATGGGGGGGATTTCTTTATCTACACTTTCCTGTATTAATGGGATGACAGTAGGGTAAGTGTGAGGTTTGATGCACCATAGAACCGGTTTAAACCCAAAGCGGCCTACTTTGCCACTGACCGTTTCAAGGCGGTAGCCCTATTGTCAACCCTTTTGTGTTTGTGATGTCGTTTGCATTGAATATTACTTTTGCCTTCTTGTTTGTCTGTTTGAGTGTTTGTTTCTGTGTTTTGTGGTTGACTGTCCTCCTTGAATGCTACTTTCCCACTCCGATCTTTTTATATTTCTTAATACGTGTATCTATAATTTTAAAATTGACTTTTTCCAAGTAGAAAGAGAGTTTGGGTCCGCATTTCCCTACGACACCATTTTATACTAAATTCCTCAATGGATTGGGCGATCTGAGCACGACAGGCATTAATCGATAGTTGAAGGTAATCTATACTTAGAACCTTTAGAAAACAGATTGTTACATTCACATTCCTTAGGAGTGTTATTGTGATAGTCCTTGTCGCAGAAGAGTACTTAAATTACTTTTATATTTGGAAAGAAGATCAGGGTTACAATAATAAAATTGTGCAAAGGTTTTATGAAGTTTATGGTAACGGTAGCCCTAATGGAGGTTTTACTTTTATATTTGGATAGAAGATCAGGGTTACGATAATAAAATGTTGCAAAAGTTTATGGTAACGGTAGCCCTGATGGAGTAGCTTTTTAGTTATACAAAAATTACGAATATTAAGGTCCTCTATTCGAGTACAAGCTCTAGCAAAACGAATAAATTGAGACACAATATCAAAATTAAAATCATCTCTCTTGTCATAGATTTTGCTATTTTTTTCACCATTTTCCATAGAGAGATGTAAATCGAGAAAATAAGCGTTAGTATCAGAAATATTAGCTTACCCTCTTATTTGCTCTGTAATAAATAGTCACTACCATTACACCACCGAAATGTGTTGATACGTTGTAACATTTCTAACATTAAAAGACGTTTCAAAATAACTAGCGCATACACTCGTACATACTTATTAATTGTTAAATATAATATCTAGATACAACTACGCATAAATGTCGAACAGGAGATGGAGCATTTACTGAACATAGTCAACCAAACACACGTACAGAAAACAAACAACACTTACAAAGAATATAGATTAATCTGATTAATGTTCTTTGGATATATGTTTTCTATATTTGGCGACTTATAGGCCAACTGGGCTTGGCACTTAGTGGTTTTGTATATTATATAAATACACATAGTAGAATAAGGTTTTATTTTTCCTCGCCGTTGGCAACTAGGCCTTTTGGCGAGGTTTAAATACACATATGATTACTTGTATACGCACTTGCACAATAATAAAATATTTTCTTACGTTACATACTTACTTATAGAATACAGGTATGTGACACCACAAACGTAACAGGGTTGAAAAAACAGGTACCGCCTTGGGACGGTCAGTGCCACATAGGCCGCTTGTGGGAAGAAGGCGAGTTAAACAAGGTTTTGGGGGTGCACCAAACCAGACTCTTACGCTATTGTTATCCCAATTAAACGAGAGAGTGTCTTTGAAATATAATTTAACTCCCCGCAAGTTTATTTTACATGTACAATATACTGATATATCTTGAAGTGAGTTCAAATATGACGTGCACTACTCGAAGTCAATTACGCAAATGAAGCCATGCGTTAAATTTGATCGCTTAAATACCCGAATTTAATGGTCTGGTGAACATGTCATTACAAAGGCAGACACGCCTACAAAGAGACATGCGATTTAGTTAGAGTTTGTAGCTTTGACAGCTCTTCTGAAATTTTATACGCTTACCTGTCATGTCATGATCTGTCATGTGATCTTTCTCAGGACACAATTGTGTGAGACTTTCCTCTGTTTGTGTAGATGCAGAAACCGTGTTCTTTGTCTGCAGAGTAATGTATAGTGGTTTAGTGACTATATGACATATTTTCTAATGTTAAAATAAACAAGAAATACAATATATACTTTTAAAGGGACACATGGCAATCTAGATATTTCTTAAACATTACGACGTGCGTTAGTTTTTCTGCATTTGTTTTATCATTAATATTAATTGTAAAGCAAATTGTTTTTGCATATATCAAACTGTTGATTATATTGCACAAATAATATATTCAAACCTATGGTAGACTAAGAGAAAACCAGAGTTCAATGACCTTGAAGATGTACCGATAGTTTTTTGATAGCCAGATCAGCATTCCTGTGAAGTTTCATGAAAATCTGTCAAGTAGTTTCACAGGAGTTGTCGCTACACGTTTTTACTATATAACTCTGTGTAAACAAAGATGGCAGCTGGAGGCCATGTTTAATGTCGAATCAAAATAATTTTCGACAAGGATCGACACCATCTGATGCTGATTATTTTAGAAAAAATCCCATATCAATATCACTTATAGTAATCGCTACAAACTTTTTTAGCAATCTATTTTTAGCTTTGGTGGCCATCTTGGATTTCACATCACCATGACTCTTTGCTAGGATCAACTAGACTTCTGTGGGCAACATTTCTGTAAAGTTTTATGAATATCCATCCAGTAGTTTCAGAGGAGTAGTCGCTACAAATAAAAGTTAACGGACAGACGGACAGACGGACAGACAGACAGACGGACGGACGGACGACGGACGCCGCACCACGGCATAAGCTCTGCTGATCTCTGATCAGTAGAGCTAAAAACTGTTGAAATCTGTCCAGCGGTTCTGGAGAAGAAGATTTTTTAAGGTTTCGACCATATATGGTAATGGCGGCCATCTTGGATGTCGCGCTGACCTAATTTTAACAAATCTAGAAAGCATTCACCTAAGGATCATCCATTCGAAGTTTGGTCAAAATTAGCCAAGCGGTTTCTGAGTAGAAGTCGTTTGAAGAATTTTAATATTAATATTATTTTCTCGTCGTTATAGTACGAACTATAACGTGCCTTGGGAGAATGATAATGTTAAAAGAAGTGCAGGAGAGTCAAGTACCGTCAATGTAATTTTACACAGTTAATAAGTCATTTTCTATTGACACATACTGAATTCAAGCACAGTAGCTCCTCCTCCTTGAAAATGAAGTTTATTCGAAATTCAATGCTATTTTTTCAACAGAAATAATCCGATAAATGTAAATAATCAATACAGTCTTAAATGATGCATTGAAGCTATTTTTTTCACACGTTATTATCATCTAGACTACAATTTCTTCGGTCCAACTTGCAGCTTGAGGTGGACATAGCAAATGGTACATACATTTGGTATACAGATTCGTTATGCAGCAATAAAAGAAGCCCCAGAAAAATATATAAATAGATAATTTAAACATTGTTTACACATTTTATTTTGGCACCTTTTGTTTCGGCTCAACTTCAGCCCTGTAGCACTCATCACGTGGGAAGTCCGTCTGTACACCGATGCTCTCTTTAACCTCTTTACACCAGCACTTTCTGTTGTAAAACTGCTGCATGATACAGCATAGACAACCCAGAGGACATATCTGCTCACTCAGTAACTTCTCCTGCAAAACATGTAGAACAACACATAAGATATAGAAATAAGTCCCCAGGCCACTGACATGTCCAATCGCATCGTGAAAGACATATAGAACCAGGCCATCGACATGTCCGATCTCCTCCTGCAATACATGTAGAACCGTCATATAAGATATAGAAAAATCGTCACATATATGTTCGTTCGCCTCGTGCAAGACATATAAAACATCTTATAAGATATAGAAAAAAGTCCCCTTGCCACCGATATGTCCGAGCCTCTGTTGCAAATGTAAAACATCATACAAGATTAGAAAGAAATCCACTGGCCTCCAAATGTCAGAACCAGGACCAATTACTGATCTGTTGACTGATTTTGGATCATTACAACATGCAACCATATCCCTTCCAACACACCCCCGAACGCTTTCCTCAACACACACACACATACCGCGTAGAGTAGCATACAAAACCTTAAGTAATATATATTAATATACTTAAAAACTTAACAATTTCCGGGTTTTAAACATGGTTTGAAGATAAAGTTACACATGAATATCAACCTAAAATTATGGGGCGCCGTATTGCTTTTTAATACAATTCAATATTCAAGATGATATCACTGATTCAAATTTAAATGAGTGATATTACCTATTCGTGTCAGTGTATCACATATTCGAATGAGTGATTGAATGATATCACAGATTCAAAACGAAAATAATCTGATATCACCTATTTGAATGAGTGATATCACTGATTCGAATAGGTGATATCACTCTTTCAAAACGAATGGGTGATATCACCTATAAAATCAATGATATCAATCATTCAAATAGGTGATATCTCCCATTCAATAGGTGATTTCTCCATTTCGTTTTGAATCAGTGATATCACCTATTCGAATCAGTGATATCAACTATTCGTATTTACAACAAGAAAAGTACAGACTCCCCCCCACCACCAACACCACCACCCACGAATCAATTAAATACATAACTAATGTATTTAAACAATTCTAAAACAAATACCAATCCTGGGGTACTTCCTTTAAAACATAATAATAAACAATAGAAAGGCATAGACAAAGTTGTTAAAAACATGTTTTCTTTGGGGATGGGGGGAGG
Organism: Cyrtodaria siliqua; assembly: GCA_037043455.1. Taxonomy (NCBI): domain Eukaryota; kingdom Metazoa; phylum Mollusca; class Bivalvia; order Adapedonta; family Hiatellidae; genus Cyrtodaria; species Cyrtodaria siliqua. The sequence goes on along the minus strand of JAWPHD010006210.1, from coordinate 117,924 downwards.
TGGGGCGGCAGCAGTACCACATCTTCTGTATCGGGCCCTGTAGGGGGTAGGCTTGGTAGGGGGTATATCCCTTCTACTTCTTGGGTATTGGGGTTGGGTCCTCCTCCAAGCAAATTTAAAAATGGCTGTGCCTCTATAGATACAGTTATCAGTACAGTATCCTGACCAAGTGGCGGATACAGTTGTCTTTTGCACCAATTTGATGCGTAATTAATTCTTCTGCACCTCGCGAAGCCCCGTAACGCCGGCACAACAGCATTATATTTACCTTCTGCACCAAACCTAGTTTGAATGCGAAAATAATTATAATAGGTCATATACCACTATTGCATTTTACATAGGGTTACATTATAGCCTTTTGGCCCTAAAACACATTTTACATACCCAAGGGAACCTTTTAGGCTACTTTATTTTCAAGAACTATCCTAGACACACTTAAAAAAGTGAAAATAATTGGGGGTTTTGTAATGCTTTCACCTACTTTCGGTTTGATGAAGGTGCTGACCGTCGGGCTCGCAGCAAATAAATGTGAATTTCTGACAATTTACTATACCTACAATTTTCTCAATAAAATAGCCCAGATGCAAGAACAAATACAGTTTTATTTTTTTTTATCACCTACACATATTATTTTGACATTTTATGTACACCAGTTATGATTAAGACAATTCTACCCAATCAGAAAATAGCTCTTTCGAAAAAGATATACCCTAATACACCCTATACTTTGTTCAGCCAATCAGCAGCCCCAAAACAATAGTGGTATGTGACCATACATTAGAGTTGGCTTCTGCACCTCGCGAAAACCCATAACGCCGGGATAACGGATGCCTACCTGAACTTCCTGAAGCCTGCTGTAATCGTGTAAAAGTACGCACTATGCTTCGGTACAATTGTTGTACCGGTTCAAATTCAATCTCAGAAGCTGAACTTGAAGCATTTGTTTCCGCATCTATTGCTGCAAGAGCTGATGCGACCATAACATGAACGCGATTGTGAGGATTCGTCTATTTAGTTACACGGACCCTGGATGGGGTTTGTCATTAATATCGAGTTTATTTCTGAATTGGTAATCGGTGCTATCAGTGATTCGAATAGGTGATATCACTCATTCCAAATGAATGGGTGATATCGCCTATTCGAATCAGTGATATCACCCATTCGTTTTGAATAAGTGATATCACTGATTCGAATGAGCGATATCACACATTCAATAGGTGATATCACGCATTCATAATGAATCGGTGATATCACCTCTCTGAATGCGAGATATCACTTATTCGAACCAGTGGTATCACCGATTCGAATAGGTGATATCACCAAATGGTATTAAAAAGTAATACGGCGCCCCATATAAAACTATTCTCTCCTTAAGGTTTTTTCAAATGTTATAAAAACACAAAAGTATTGCATCATATGTAAAAAAATAACTGGTATGGATCTCAAGTTATAAAAACCGCTAAAACAATCGACAATTCCCTTGCCATTATAAAGATATAGGGAACCAAAGTTTACCATATGTGAAATTGCCTCCCTTTATATTGAAATAAGAGCGAAATTATAATTTCTGTAAAACATGAAGATTACCACATGTTGCTATTGTTTTCGCATATTTCTTTTGAGACATATTCCCTTAATATAACTGATAATTATGTAAGTTATATTGCCCATGACCGCTTCTACACATATCGTAGAATCTGGTCAACGGGATGTATATGTTATTTACTTGCTAAACTTATTTTATCAGTATACTGTGTAGATACACTATGAATTCAAAACAATTTCCCGAAACTAAACCTATAAATAAAGAGTTCGCCGTCCTTTAAAATAGTTAAATAGCCACCGATGTGTACGTTGATTACAGAAGTGCCTTGGCGGATAATGATAAATTGTTTACATTTTTACGATAAAGTATACTCTATGTAATTATAAACACGATTCTTTCCAAAATGTATAGCTTTACATGTGATTTGAAAATACGAACGGTGGGCTTAAACACCCTAGATATTTATTTCGTTTTGGTTTTGTTTGTTTGGTGTTTTACGTCATTTTCAACACAAGTAAGGTTATTATGTGACGGTCGATTTTGTTGTGGAGGAGGCAGACCACACACTTTCCCTGGGTACATATGATTCATATTTTCATAATTTATTTTACAATAATATTGCATGTATACGTAAAGGCCGTGCAATACCCAATTATACATGCAACTTACATATGTGTTAATAATACAATTGTTTTGCATTTAGCTTCATACTCTGAAGTACATATTGTTTAAATGCTGTAGCGCATTACTTTCTGAATACCACACGCATGCACTTTCTTTCAGAGGAACACTGCACACTATCGCGATATGTTCATTCCATTCAGCTTCCATCCCCGTGATCCGAGCCTGGATGCAGATAGTGTACAGAAGCATGGATTCTAAATCGCTATTATCTATCCGTTACAGTAACGATTGATAAATTAACAGTAAAACTAATATAACAGAAGGAAATATATAAATCTTACCTTCTTTGACGAATCAATCTCACTTCCAGCTCTATAAAACGGGAACATATTCACTCGTTTTGCACCGTACTCACTCTACAGTTAATATCTGTGTTAACCTTCAACTGCGTATAACACAGCGGTTTACTGCATACGACGGTCGCTCAATCAATCAATATGCTACACGCGCTGCTTGCTTGAGCTAGTTCAAGCTATTCGACCGATTGTTAACCGCTACGAGGTAATTGAAAACCACGGTAAGCTGTCATGCGTGGGGAAGATTCGTTGTATTGTGTTCAAGGCCAGATAATGAAACATTGGAAGATAGCAGCTGTTAGAGTAGTACTGTACACTAGTCTGTGTTAATACGTCCGCTGACAAGGGAGCGTGATGTATTAATACATACATGTATGTTTAAGATTACATTTCGAACAGGCGCGTAGCTGGGCGTACGCACCTACGCACGTGCGTACAATTATTTGTCAATGTCCGAAAAAATAAAAATCGGAAAAATGCGAAAAACGCCATAGAAACTAAAGGGGTCCGGGGGCATGCTCCCCCGGGAATTTTGTTTTTGCCAGAAGATCATTGGTGAGTTTTGGCGTATATTTCACAGTTAAGCTTATTTTGACTGCTATTTTAATAAACATTGAAATCAGAAGACAAAATTAAATCAGGTACGGCATACGGAACTTTAATACAACTCACCCCTCCCACCCCTCCCCGCTATCGGAGGTTGTAACTCAACACACCGATAGTAGGGAGTAATGTAGCAGGTTTTAATCGTCCAAAACAGGAAAGGGACTTAGAAAGTTATTGTTGGTTTAAACATAGTTTATTTCCGTATAATACAACATGCATATATAAATAGTACAAAAATAATAGGATTGGAAAAAAAGAAAACAATCGTATGAAGTTTCCATCTTTGGTATTTAACAAATGCAATTGATGTTGGCGGTTAATACGGTTTAACATCGAAATGGCGATATATTTTTATTATATATCTTATTTTGCGCAAAATGGATGAAGGAAAAACTCGATACAAACATGTAACAAAGTTATTGTTTTTCGCTTGTATATTATGTACAACATGATGTAATGTGTAATCGGCCTATCTCGAAACATGACATCATAGAAAGTAACAGGAAAACGTTGATGTTCAAAATATAATAATGCATATTAACAATAAATATATTCTTATGTAGTCTCTCCTGATGTACAGTTTAATTTTATTATTTTCTCATTTTTTTCTAATTTCTTGTTTATTTACTTTCTGAAAGGACATGTTTCAGAAGCGTTTATGTTAACCTAATATAATAATTGATAAATCTGTCATGTCTGCTATAAAGGTATAAATAAAATAAGGTACTATTTGCCCTGGCAGGCAATCGTTAAGTAACAATATATTAAATATTTTAATACGTATTTAGCTTAAACAGTGGTGTATTCCAAATGTTTTACAAGTATGCAATACAATATCAGCATGTCATGCATAAATCATCATGTATTTACAGACATAGAAAACTGCATGTCTTACATGCATCTCATACATTTACAGACATAAACACCATCTGTATGTCGTACATTAAGCATCATACATTTACAGACATATACAACATGCACATGTCGTACATACATCGCATACATTTACAGACATATACAGCATCCGCATGTCAAACATAAACATCATGTATTTACAGACATATGCAACATCAGCATGTCATACAAACATCATCATACATTTAGAGACATATCTAGCATCCGCAAGTCCTACATAAACATCATACATTTACAGACATATACAATATCAGGATGTCATAAATAAATATCATACATTTACAGACATATATGACATTCGCATGTCGTACATACATATCATACATTTACAGACATATACAGCATCCGCATGTCATACATACATAATCATACATTTACAGCATCCGCATGTCGTAAATACATCGCATACATTTACAGGCATATACAGCATCAGCCTGTCGTACATACATCTCATACATTTACAGGCATATACAGCATCCGCATGTCATGCATACATCTCATACATTTACAGGCATATACAGCATCCGCATGTCATGCATAAACATCATACATTTACAAACATTATTCCGAATCAGCATGCCAAACATGCATCTCATACAATTACAGGCATATACAGCATCCGCATGTCATGCATAAATCATCATACCTTTATAGACAAATACAACATCCGCATGCTATACATAAATCGTCATACATTTACAGACATATGCATCATCAGCATGCCATATATGCATCTCATACATTTACAGACATATAAAACATCCGCATGTCATACATAAATCATCATAATTTTACAGACAAATACAACATCCGCATGCTATACATAAATCATCATACATTTACAGACAAATACAACATCCGAATGTCATAAATAAATCATCATACATTTACACAACAAATACAACATACACATGTCATACATACATCATCATACATTTACAGACATAAACAACATCCGCATGTCGTACATAAATCACAATACATTTACAGGCATATACAGCATCCGCATGTCATACATAAACATCATACGTTTACAGACATATGAAACATCTGCATGTCATACATAAATCATCATACCTTTACAGACAAATACAACATCCGTATGCTATACATAAATCATCATACATTTACAGACACATGTCATACATAAATCATCATACAAATACACAACAAATACAACATCGCGTGTCATACATACATCATCATACATTTACAGACATATGCAACATCCGCATGTCATACATAAATTACACTACATTTACAGACATATACAACATCCGCTTGTCATACATACATCATCATACATTTACAGACATATACAACATCCACATGTCGTACATAAATACATCATCATACATTTACAGACATATACAACATCCGCATGTCATACATAAATTACAATACATTTACAGACATATACAACATCCACATGTCGTACATAAATACATCATCATACATTTACAGACAAATACAACATCCGCTTGTCATGCATACATCATCATACATTTACAGACATATACAACATCCACATGTCATACATAAATCACAATACATTTACAGACATATACAACATCCGCTTGTAATAAATAAATACATCATCATACATTTACAGACAAATACAACATCCGCGTGTCATACATAAATCATCATACATTTACAGACATATGCAACATCCGCATGTCATACATAAATACATCATCATACATTTACAGACAAATACAACATTCGCATGTCATACATAAATCATCATACATTTACAGACATATGCAACATCCGCATGTCATACATAAATACATCATCATACATTTACAGACAAATACAACATCCGCATGCTATACATAAATCATCATAAATTTACAGACATATACAACATCCGCTTGTCATACATACATCGACACACATTTGCAGACATATACAACATCCGCTTGTCGTACATAAATCACAATACATTTACAGACATATACAACATCCGCTTGTCGTACATAAATCTCATACATTAACAGACATATACAGACATATACAACATGCGCATGTCCTACATAAATCATCATACATTTACATAGATATACAGCATGCATCCGCATGACATACATAAATATCGTACATCTACAACTTGTAATAGTCAATGTCTATGTACTATTACAAACAACATATAGTACTGAAACACTGAAATATAGTTAAATATTTAATATGTTCAAAACATGTTTAGCAAGATTGAGAGTTTATGACTAGGGGGTTAACTTCCAATTTAGGAGCGAAATGCCATACTTAACGCTGTATACGGAATATTCTTAAGAATCAGATTTATTGTGAGTACTCGCTCGATTTAGAACCGACTGACTGGCAATTGTCAACTCTAAAACTGACCAATATCATTTATAAGTTAATTGGTGCGCATAAGTGGTGATAATATAGCGTTGAGCATAGAGATAATGCAGCATTCAACGTGGAGATAATGTAGCATGCATTCAGTCCAGAATTTAATGTACTATCCATTGGGATACCGCGGTCCCTTGGTTTGTAATAAAAACGAGAACCCTGTGAATCCATCAAAATTTAGTGTGTGTATGTTTTCTACGTAATTGTATATTATTTAAGTAAAAGAGTGTCTGAACATTTACATTATTTATTTCAATAATGAAAAGCTTTGCATGACACTTTTAATATTAATTTAGTGTATAGGTTGTCCGTAGCCAGACCTGAAAATTTAACCGAGGCAAATATCTTTTTATGAAGATCCGGAGGCATGCCTTCACCGGCTTTTCTTAGTAATTCTACATACGAGTTCATACATTTACCGTACACAGTTTTTCAGCAAGAATGACATGATTTTATTTGATATACTATTCAATTAATATTTTAATTTGTGCTACCTTCCCAAAAGTATACCGAGACAGTTTCTCGGTGTGCCTCAGCGTAGCTACGGGCCTGGATTAATTATTTTAAAAATAAAAAGCAATATTATACCTCATTTACACATTTCACTCTTTGTTTAACGTGACGTCATCCGGTCCATAAAGTTACATATTGAACGGGCGCCCGGTCCGATAGCTATATTAACGGACGTGTGAAAAAAACGAAGTCAACTTAAATCATAAAACATATTGATTGAATTAATGGTCAGATTCGGTATAATATAACAAATAATGTATGGTGCTTCGGTCCATATGAAGTTTATGGACTGGGCAGTCAGACCTAGAACGTTATATGGACCTCAGCTTCGCTTCGGTCCATATAACATTCTAGGTCTGACTGCCCAGTCCATAAACTTGCATATGGACCTCAGCACCATACATTATCTCTTAATTAGGTGACACATTCTATATTAATTTAGTGTATAGGTGTCTTTTAATTCAGTAAGGAACAGAACAGAACATAACATATATTTATTTAACTTGTACATACGTACATCGTTATATATACATAGATGCATTTTCATGCATAATAAATCAAGCGATTTTAGACAAAAGTACATTTGCTATGAGCAATATAATATTAAATAACGGATACACCAGGATGAAAATACAAAAGAGATAAACATTGTTGGATTAATCAAGATTGTTTTCCTTACAGCTAAAACTATACTTATATATTTTGCTAACTTTATAACAATATTCTTATCCTGTGTCTGCAGTAATTCTAAGAATTAAAACATACTAGGTCTATTATAATAATCCTTTTTAATATAAATTGTCCGGATTCTTGTGTAACAAGGACAAATAAAAAAAATAGTATTCATCTTCCAAATCAATACCGTGGCAGCGTTGATAATATCTTTAATGTCTAGGTATTATATCACGAGAGTATCTGCCAGTTTGTATTCTTAACGAAGGTGCTGATTTTCTGAATTTTGTCAAATATGGTATTGGATTGCAGCGTCATAATTAAAATTCAATTTACAATTATTATATAATTCAAGTACACCACTTGATTCCTTATCTACAAACCATATAAAACAATCAACAACTCTTTGTCTAAACGTATTTATAAAGTAATAAGCGTTAACAGAATTTGTGTCATTCCAGACATTTGTAAAACCATATTCGTTTGACATATTTTTTACATTCGATGCCCAATATTTATACCCATGTTCACAATCTTTTAGTGACGACATGTAAATTCTTTTAAGTATTATGGTATCTGTTTCAATAATTTAAACCAGTATTTAAGTATTCTTACATAAATAAATAAAGGATATCTACCTAATTCACCATATACTCCTGATGTTGGTTCTCCCCGACCCTTGCTTAACCTATAGACGGGGAGATTAAACGGGTCGTCAAAAGACGGCTAAAAAAAATAAAAAAATAAAATTAAAAAAATAAATAAATAAAAATAAATATATCAGATCATAAAGTATTTATAGAAAGTATCAATATAATTTGTTATGTTTGGTGCTACAGTTCCAAATTTAGTCTATAATAACTGCATCTTTGTCAAAGCCAATTAAGTTGTGGAAGTTTTTATTTGAAAAATCGTGGAATGCTTGTCCACGTAGTAATACTCTGCTCACAAACTGGAGTTACTCCAGATCAATGTTTTATTTGAAGCACCCTTTCTGTTGCGAAACATTGCGATCATGTTTTGCGAAACCATTTTTTATGTTCATGCAATATTTGTTTATTTTAGCTGATGTGCCTTAGAGATTAATTTGTTTAGCTAAGCCATTAAAGTTTATATAGATTATCAGCTCTTTGTCACGTCTACTTAAGTTTTCAAAATCAATTATTGAAAAGTGTTTATTACAATCTTTCTTAAGATATTTAATTTCTAGTTCCATTTATAATATTACATATTTAGATTATTTTTAAGCCTATATTTGTTTAACTTAAAAATAAAATGTTGTATTATAGTATAATGTTGTATTATATTATAATGGATTGCAAGGTTGTAAAAAAGGTTTAGAAATTAGTTATCTCCCTTAGTTTAACTGGAATCCAATATATTATATCACTGGTATTTCATTTAACTTGGATATTAAACTGGGATCGACTTGATCCCGATTACTTTAAAGCCTGATTTTTAGAATATTTTGCCAAATTAAACTGAGATGTCTTTATGGAATTGGCCAGTTAATATTCAAATACAAACCTGTGTGGCAGGAGATGCGAGGTATTGGTTGAAATGGCCAAGATATGGCACAGAGCTGTAGATAATTTGCGACTGCATTGAGTATTTATTTATTAGGCCATCTTTAAATATTGTGTTGGTTTGCTGTGCTCTTACCTACCAACTAAAACGGCAGCTATCCAATATTTTTTGAACATTTAAACGGACTCTGTCCGTAACTTTTAGCTAATAAAACACAATTAATAACGTTGACAAAGATAGCACACAAACCATTGTGAGTCCATTTAAGGGACTTCTCGTTTTTGTTAAATATTGTTAATTTTTAGTTTTTATTATATTAATATAAATCAGTCCAAAATGAAAACATAACAATGAGATAAGTCCAAAACCATACTGTTTATTATTGTCCAATATCAATCACGGCTAGTTATCATTGGGACAAGCTCCAAACAGAGCTATACGAGCTGGAATTAACGCAGACAAACTTTCACACCTTAATTGGTTTTGACAAAGATCCACTTATGAGAGAAACTTAGTTTGGAACAGTAACACCAAACCTAACAAATTCTATTGATACTGTATATATCCACTGTGATTTGATAAGTAATTATTTTGTTGATGGATCATATGCGGATGTTATTTATGAAATAAGTACAGCTGACCTACAAGGTCATATCTTTTTAAAGATGAACCGATAAGAATAGAGTACCATGAAGTGAATTAAACAATCATTAACAGTATTACTATTTATATAACCGATTTCTCTGGTAAAATTATTAATCTTAATGGAGTTCATACGTCATGTCGATTTGTTTTAAAATAATTAACGTAATTTTTATCTGACAATGAGTATATATGACACGTTTAATTTGTTTTTATAACACTAGTACTGGAACGTATACTAAAGTTGACAAATTGACTGGGGCTGGTATATTTGATGTAGTATCAAAGGTTGGCTCAAAGATATTTAGACAGTCTCTAAAAACAGCAGGCAGGAAAGCATTAGAAACTGCTGGAAAACAAATCTTAGAAAGTGATTTTAAAAAACTAGGAGATGAAGATATAACCGACAGGGTGGTTCAAGGCGCAATTACGTTAAACACACCAACGTGACTGGTAATTTAAGGATTTCCTCATATACAGGAAAGGAAGATTGGTCAGTTTGGATTGCCAGATTCGACACCATTGCACAAAGGTACGGATTTCATGGGGAGGAAAAGTTAGATCAGTTGTTGCCACGTATGGAGGGACAAGCTGGCCAATTTGTTTTTTCTAACTACACCCGGTCATTTTAAATTACAAAGAGCTTGTAAGTGAGTTGAAGAGTCGCTTTCGTGTAATAGAAACAACACGATCGTTCGCTGCAAAATTCTGCAGGCGATCGGAGATGGCTGGTGAGACAGTTGAAGAGTACGCCGCAGATCTCAATGTACTATATGATAAAGCACACGGGTATCGTGATAGAAGTACTCTAGAGGAAGATTTGGTTAGACGTTTTTTGGATGGCTTACGTTATTGTCGCAAGATGATCCTAGTGGTTGAGGCTAACTCAGGAAAGAATCAATGACGGTGAATGCATTTACATAAGTTTGATGCAACTTTTAAAATATGATAAATATATATACAATTATTTAAAAAAAACAAGCGAATACACAGATGAAATATGAAAAGAATGTTCTCATGAACGTTTAAGACGTTCATAGTATTGTAACAAATACTGAATGTGTCGACTGATTATATATGACACTAAAGTGTGATGCGCGAGAGCTCATGAAGATGGTGATGCGCGAATCCAATGAGTGATTGTCATCAAATGCCTTCTATAAGGGTTGATGACGCGATATGTATGATCATTAACCTCCACTGAGGTTGTGGATGATGTTCCTCCAGTGAGGACGGATAACGGGCCCACCTCGTGTCCCGGGGGTTGTCGCTACTTGAACCTGGCCATGATGCGCAGGTACGGGGACCGTCTCCACCGCTTTAACGTTATGCGTGGAAGCTTAGCTCCACTCCGGCAGGCTTATATCCAAACCTGGATGGCTTATATCCAAACCTTGATGGCTTATATCCAACCCTGGATGGCTTAGGCTGTAATTATACATACGTTTTAGATAACGGTTCATAAACATAACAATCTTGCATAATTATCATTACCCAAACAAATCATCATTAAATAAATATATGTAAGCTGTACTAATGATGAGTAGCAATGTATACATATTTTACAACGCCATGTATACGCCATGTACGTCGTTGTTAACATGCCCCTAATACATGTAATATACAACGTTATCAAATCACTCGTATATTACACTCACTGAGTTATGCATTCACACATGTATGTCAACTAATGCCCATATTATACAACGCTATGTATACGCGTCGAACATTTATACTAGTCACTCATCTCATTGTTAACTAATTTTAACAAATGCACCTATTATACACCGTTATCAAATTAATATTGATTTACAATTAATGATTACATCTAATAAAGTAAGTTCAAAATCATATGCTAGTCTAAAGTTAATTTTTGAGAAACATCAAAGCTAACCGGATGTCGTAACCGCCAAAGAAGATGGCGCCGCCCACTGAATACAAAAGTACGATAAAAGTTAATAAAATAAATAATGACCACATATTGCCTGTGAATTTCGCCGTCCAACTCCTGCTCCAAACAAAGCAACTATCGAGCAATCCCGGCCAGAACAAGAAGACAATGGATTTTCTAGCAAACGTTACGACCAAACCATTATTTCCCCCGTTCAGTCCGTGACATACGTGGCTAACTTCGCAGTATTAAAATCTACACGAAAGGACCCTTACGCAAGGAAGATAGACCTATACGTTTACGTGCATTAGCACAAAACTAAACTTCTTAAACGGCCCTTCCGTGCACCCTATTGCGGCCACTTAAAATGTGCACGGTTTTCCGTGTTACCTGAATATATCATGAACATTGTGAATTTGTTTCAACTCAACAATTGATTAGGGTGTAACTAACAACTACTTACAACAGCAATGTACGACAAATACGCTCTACCCGTGACATTTTGCGACAGTGATGATGAAGTGCGCTTTGATGTGTAATATCATAAAGAGCCTGAGACAACAGATGAGACGTAGTCAACCTCCTTCAAACGAAAAATAATAGAGATAGAAGAAACAACGATAATACCAGAAGAGCTGCAGAAGAGAACTATTCGGATATTATGCATGACGTTGAAGATGCAGTTGCGAAGATGTATAGAGTACAGGGTGAGAAAACGGTATCTAGGAGAAACGACAAAGGTTCCAAGAATCCAGATAAGATCCCTAAGGGAGATATTGAGGAAGTCGAGATGCAGAACAAGGTGCTGCTAAAATGTCTCGAAATAATTGAGAAGTTAGAAGAGGACAATCAAGATCCTAGGCATTGAAGGTCAATTACCGGTCAGAAAAGAAGCAGAAATTATAGGAGTCCAGAAGCCAGATAAAAATATAGAGTTTCAAAGGAAAAAGGGTTTGTGCGATGATGTTTATGATTGTGGAGTAGTAGAAAATGTACCATTAGTTTTTCACAGCGGATACAGGATACAGTAATTTCATCCAGAGTTTATGATAGGATTGAAGAAGGTAGATTGCCGCATCTTGTAATATCAGCGTGCTTGAAGGGCGCAGGTGGACTACCCATTAAAGAGAAGGGAAACGCTGAATTCACTCTAAAACTTGGATCCCATGAGATAGTCAGTGAGGCTATAGAAGCAGAAAATGAGGATGATGCTCTGCTGGGATATGATGTTTTAAGGGGTAGTGAAAGGGGAGCAGCTGATATGTTGTTAAGTCAGAACAAAATAGTCCTTGATGGAGTAGAGATCCGATGTTTTCAAGTAGGCAAGGATAAGCGAACAAGGAAAGTAGTAGTGGCGGATGACTTTATAATCCCGGGACAATCAGAAGCACTGATAGAGATATACGTAGAGCGAGTAGAAGAAAATGACGGTGATTACTTACTTTAACCGACAGATCAATTTAAGGAGAGATATCAATTGATGGCATCAACACTTAAGAATATCAACAGGGCCACAACATGTAAAAAAAGAGTGCTAGATCCGTTTCCTTCTGAGGTAGTTTTAAAACAAGACGCCGAAATTTGTAGGTAGAGAGGATAGAAGAATTGTAAGTGTAGTAGCAGAAGAGGAAAGTGCAGAAGAAGGAGAAAACATGCATAGCATAAGAAGGTTAAAGAATGGTAATAATACGCATGATTTATTAGAGTTGGGTTTTGCGGAAGCTGTGGAAGTAGAGGTTCCTGAACATCTGAAGGAATTGTTTGAAAAGTCAACTAAAGGAAAATGTGAATATGAAATAAAAGTAGTGGCAGGTATTTTAGTTAAATACAAGGACTCGTTTTCGAGAGATGAATGGGACATCGGTTTAACGAGTCTAACCGAACACCCAATTAACACTGATGATGCTTATCCTGTTAAACAGAGACCAAAAATATTACCTTTCGCCCAAACAGACGAGAAAAGAAAGCAATTGAAGACCTGCTCAAAATGGGAGTTATTCAAAAACGCACTTCACCTTGGGCAAGTCCCATAGTATTAGTTAAAAAGCTTTGTAAAGCCAGACGGGTTTCCATTGCCGAGGGTGCAGGACTGCCTCGATGCAGTTGCACTCTCTAGCCTGTTCAGTAGTTTTGACTTGACCAGTGGTTATTTCCAGATTAACTTAAAGAAAGATGACATTCCTAAGTGCGCATTTTGCTGTAAATACGAACATTACGAAATGACAAGAATGCCATTTGGCCTTAACAATGCGGCAAGTACTTTTCAAAGTACCATGGAACTCGCATTGCAAGGGTTACAATGGGTGACGTGCCTAGTATAAATTGATGAAATTATAGTCTATGGGGTAAATTTTACTCAGTATATACAGAGGGTCGATGAGGTTCTTGATAGAGTCAAAGCGGCCGGGCTAAAGCTGAAACCAGAAAATTTAACTTGCTTCAAACAATAGTAGTTTTTCTGGGTCGTTGTATCTAAGGAAGGTATAAGCCCAGATCCAACAAACATCGCCAAGATTATTCAATGGTCTAGACCACAAGATGTTAAGCAATTGAAGCAATTTGTTGCCACAGGTTCCTATTACAGAAGTTTGTTAAAGACTTTGTCAAGACCTTTGGTAGACCCTACCAGAAAGGGTAAGGAATTCATCTGGGATCAGTCATGTGATCAAACAGTCGCACAAATTAAGGAGGCTTTGTTAAATTGTGGCGTAATATCATTTCGCCATTGAGTATCGACCCGGAAAGAAACAAGATAATTGAGACGTGCTGTCCAGGTGTGCCAATTCTGGAGACTGTACCTGTAGTGAGGTTGACATGAGTTAACTACTCAAAAATGGTTAAAGTATATTTGGCTGGTTAACAAGATGAATGGAATCTCCACCTTGGTTGTCTTGCTGGGGCATATAGAGCTACGCCAAGTGAAGCAACCAGGCTCACACAAAATCTCTTAAGCATTGGACGAGAAATTCGACTGCCTACAGACCTTGTATTTGGTCACAATGAGACCAATTCAGCTGTGGTACCGAAGAACTGTATGTAAAGGAGCTGAAGGACAAACTGTTTAAAGCTTATGAGATATCAAGGAAATATCTTCCAGTAAGTGCTAAGCAAAGCAAGTAGATATATGATTGCAAGTTATGTTTCCAGAAATATGATAGGGGAGATATTTTATGGTGTCTCAATGAGACGAGAAATTTGGGTGTAGCTCATAAACTGGTTAAGACGTATAATGGACCTTTCGTTATTACAGAGAAACGTTCGGACATCAATGAAACAAAGAGGGTAAAAAAAGAACAGTTCATCACAATAAATTGAAATTGTACGCGGGAAACAGACCTCCGAAATGGGCAGAGAGTATTTCAAAGAGGCTTAAAGAAAACTAACTTCAGGAACATATAGGTTAGGGTAAATCAACCTAAAACCTATGTTAGTGTATTTCAAAAACTTTAGTCATGAAGAACAATAAAATAAACAATTGAAACATGTGTTGTTGTGTAACTTGATAAATTGAATATGTATATATAGAGAAAAGTGTTAACTCTAAATATAATATATATATATATATATATAGTAGTGTATATAAACAGTGTATAAAACAAGTGCATAATGTAAAGCTATACATTTAAATGAGGATAAAAAACTATGACTAAAAACAAATTAACAAGATATAGCGTAAAATTGACAGTGTACATACGCGTTCGAAGACGTAGAATATCACATAATAGTTCCCGTTGTATGCAAAGGGGGGAAAACCGGTTATATTACATCGATTAAGATAGTACATAACAATTATATCGCGTCGAATGAATGAATGAATGAATGGTGCTTTACGGCACGTCGACACATAAACAGGTCATATTGTGCGTAAAAACTAATGAAAGATGAAGAAATTAAGTATTAATTAAAAATTAATGTAAATATATAAAGATAAAACTATTAAAAAAATAAGGGATGATATGGTGGTAATATAAACTATATATGTAAATCAACAAATGGCCGTCAACGGGTATATAAACAAGTAACTATATATAAGAACACCTTATAATGATTTATATAGTCTGATTTCTTTTAGGAAATCTAAAACAAGACTTAAATCTATAGTATCAAATAACTCTTTCATAGTATTAACATTGTAGTACCTTTGACGCATAGGATCAATCTCTACACATTCCAAGAAGATGTGTTTGACCGTTAACGGTGCAAAGCAGGGTATACATTCTGGTAAATGCTCACCTTGTAATAAATATGAATGAGTATAACGTGTATGCCGTATCCTGCACCGGGCTAGGACAACTTCTTCCACGACGAATGGGTCTACTAGAAAAACGCCATTCTCCGAGTAACGGTTTAATTGAGTGGAGTTTAGTGTTAACTGACAAATCTCATGCGACTTGCCAAGAGTTACGAATATATGTGTTAATACAAATTTTACAATTAGTATAAGGTAATTTAGCATTAGATATATGTTAACATAATGCTGCTTTAGCCGCACTATCAGCTCTATAATTACCACGTATTCCATGACTTGGAAGAAACATTAAAAGATCGGATAGGGAAAGTAGCATTCAAGGATACCAGTCAACCACAAAACACAGAAACAAACACGCAAACAGACAAACAAGAAGGCAAAAGTAATAATACATACAAATAACATCACAAACACAAAAGGGTTGACAATAGGGCTACCGCCTTGGAACGGTCAGTGGCAAAGTAGGCCACTGGGGGTTTAAACAGGTTCTAGGGTGCATCGAAGCTCACACTTACCCTACTGTCATCCCATTTAAACAGGACTGTGTAAATAAAGAAATCCCCACCATGATATAATCTCTAACCAACAAAGCAGCATCAATAGACAATATAATTAAAACAAACACAAATATGCTCGTGTAACTATAATACAAAAAAAAAATAGCCTAGAAAGCCACAATGAATGTACTCAGTGACTTGGCAGAAGCCAGAGCAACAAGAGAATAAACCATTAAGGGCACGACAAGAAAGATCATAGACAAACCAGCAGAAAATAATAACATTATCAACTATAAGAGAATTGTACTTTTCTTAATGGTGAAGCATAACTAGGTTATCAAGTTTCATATTACCCAGTGATTGAAGAGATGAAAGGGAATCAGAAAAGATTACAAAATGGTCATCATCAGATTCCTGAATATAATTTCAGGCAAGTTCAATTGCCCTGAGTTCAGCTGAAAAGATAGAGGCCTTGTCAGGCAAGCGGCTCTTTATGCTGTGTTTGTGAACAACAACTGCCGCAGCTACCTTATTTTCATTTTTAGAACCATCTGTGTATATATGTTGGAAGTTACTGTATTTCGATTTAATTTCATTAAATTTGCTTTGAAAGACAGTAGGGGCTGTACTGGATTTGTTACTATTACAAAGATCCAAAATAATTGTGGGTGTTTCCAAAGTCCACGATGGAATTTGTGGTAGTTTGTACTTGGCAATCAAATTTAGGTCGATTTCAGTGTCTCTTAAATTTGGTTTAATGCGAAGACCAAATGGTCGAATGGCCTTTTGTTTTCGATCAAAAAGAGGTACTTAACTAGGATTAAAATCATTATCGAAAGTTGGATTTAAAGGGTTAGATTTTAATTTAATGGAATATTGAAGGGCTAACTTGTCCCGTCTATGAGACAGTGATGGTTCATTAGCTTCAACATATAGACTTTCGGCTGGTGATGTACGAAAGGCACCTAAGGCGAGTCGTAATCCTTGATTATGTATAGGATCGAGCATCTGCAAGTATGACTTGCGAGTCGATCCATATACTATTGAGCCGTAGTCCAGCTTGGATCTGATTAGAGATCTATAAAGTTGTAAAAGTACTTTACGATCTGCTCCCCAATTAGTGTTTGCAACAACTTTAAGTAAATTAAGAGCTTTAAGGCACTCGGCCTTCAATTATTTAAGGTGTGGTATAAACGTTAATTTACGGTCAAAAACAAGACCAAGGAATTTTGTCTCATCCACTACTGGTATTCTTCTTCAGAAGAAGAGTTTTTAGAAAAAGTTTCTGCCAAAGTGTTAGTAATGTCTTTGACAGATGTAATATCATCATTATCAGTTGTAAGATGATTTACACAACTAGAATTACCTTTACCGTTTATTTCCCGGACCATGTCCCACGTCTTCTTAAGAGATGAGCGAGAGTTCAGCCTAGAGACATAAGATCTCAAGGATTTCCTCTTGCTATCCTTAATAATACGACGGGCTTTCGCAAGAAAAACTCTAAAAGTATCTAAATTATTTTGAGTTGGCCGCAAATTAAAAGCATTCAATGCAGCTTTTCTATCGCTGACTGCCTTTTTGCAGTCATCATCGTACCATGGTTTATGTGGGCGTTTTGGATTTGCCGAGGTTTTTGGAATAGTTTGATCAGCTATATCATGAAGGGTTTTGGTAAGAAGAGCAGTTGCGTCTTCGACATCCTCGAAAACGGAAGGCTTTATATGTTCCTCATAAAGAGATTGAAACGTATCCCAATCAGCTTTGCGAAGTTTCCATCATTGCGTTTTTTCGAGGAGAGGAGGGCCGATATTTTTCAAGAAATAAGGGGAAGTGGTCACTTCCACATAGGTCGTCACCAACACTCCACGAAAAATCCATCAAGAGCGTTGGATCGCATATTGTTAAATCAATGGAAGAATGAGAGCCTGTAGCTGGATGTAAATAAGTATGTGATTTGTTGTCATTAAAAAGACACAAATTATTTTTGGCTAAGAAATCCTCAACTTTCTTGCCTTTATCATTATATCCTTACAACCCCAAATGTCGTTATGTGCATTAAAATCACACAAGAGTATAAAAGGTGATGGTAATTGTGCAACTAAGTGATTTAGATCGTTAAGGTCTAGTGAAGAACTGGGCGGTAAATATAAGGAGCATTTTGTTATAACTAGATGCATCGTAACACTGACCGCAACAGCTTGCAGACCAGTTTTCAACGCAACAGTTCTGTGAGGAATGTTTCGATTCACAAGAATCGAAACTCCTCCAGAAGCTTTATCACCTGTATCACAAATATAGTTATACAATGAATAGTTTTTAAAATATATCTTATCACTAGAAAGTTTCTTGAAGACAAAATGCAACAGGGTTGTGTTTATTTAAAAGTAAGCTGATTTCATCGTTATTAGGCTTTAGACCTCGGCAGTTCCATTAAATGACCTTATTTGATTTTGATGTCACTAAGGCGGAAGCACGGGTATACGGCATTTGGGTTTGGCAGACCTTGGTGACTTTGGAGATTTTGGGACTTCCTGACGTGCCGGATCATCAACCTCCATCTCCAAGTCTCCAAATCTGTTGTGCAGTTCAATCGGATCATTAGATCCTTTTGGATGCTTCCCTAACCCGTGAGTTTTCTGTTTCCTTGCTGTCACGTCCGAGGCAGCAGTTCTGCTTGGTGACGAACTCTTGGACGAACTTTTGGAAGAGTCCGTCGGGTTTGGTGGCCTCGCGTCGAGATACAGCACTCCGTCCTATTATAATAGTGTTAGTAACTAGGTTGATTTAGTCCATGGAGGCCTATTATGACAAGATGACAATAATCTACTTTCAAGACCTTACAATGCTGAAGCAATGTAACAAGAAATTGAAGCACAGGTGTTGGAAAAAATGTTGGATAATTCTGAACATATTATTAAAATCTCAAGATTCAAGGTAGGGGAGAAGGAGACCACAGCAAAGTGGGAAATACGAGTGGATAAAATTCAAAATTATTTTTATTGGCTCAATACAATTGGATGAATGATTTATATATGTTGTCACTTTTTATTTAACTATGCGATATATCTAGGCCTGGTGTTTCATTTCAAATCAAAATATTTTAATTTCGACAGACCTGTTTTAATAATGTAATTTTGAGTGGTCATATTTAATATGCATATCATGTAATTTATCATATAGTTTTTAGCCTTTTGTGAGATACATAAATCTTGTTTTTGTTTTGGCGTTTACAAGAAATATAAAAAGATCGGACAGGGAAAGTAGCATTCAAGGAGGACAGTAAACCACAAAACACAGAAACAAACACGCAAACAGACAAACAAGAAGGCAAAAGCAATAATAAATGCAAACGACATCACAAACACAAAAAGGGTTGACAATAGGGCTACCGCCTTGGAACGGTCAGTGGCAAATAGGCCACTGGGGGTTTAAACCGGTACAACACCATTTCACCATTATTTGTCGAATGTTATAAAATATGAATGTGTAAGGGAATTGTGTCTTCGTTTCGCGAAGCTTATTGCATCGCAGTAGGTGATATACGATTTTTTTAATGTTCAGGTCCTCGCTTCGTGCGAAGCGTACAATGCGGACGCGCCTTGCTAGTTCATATAGTGTTGCTAATCATGTTTAATTTATACTACTGGACATATTTTACCACTGACAAATTGTCCAGCTATTATTATCAGTATAAAATGAATCGAGACATATATCCGTTTTAGATCTCTAGATTAATAAACATAAAATAATGCACTTGTTTTACAATCACTCGCAGATAAGGCGTACTATTATGAAAGGTATGGTTGAAAACAACTCCTTTCGCCTGCTAGACAGTAGAGTTATCTCACAGTGTGAGGTTTGGTGCACCCTAGAACCGGTTTAAACCCCCAGTGGCCTACTTTGCCACTGACCGTTCCAAGGGGGTAGCCCTATTGTCAACCCTTTTGTGTTTGTGATGTCGTTTGCATTTATTATTGCTTTTGCCTTCTTGTTTGTCTGTTTGCGTGTTTGTTTCTGTGTTTTGTGGTTGACTGTCCTCCTTGAATGCCACTTTCCCTGTCCGATCTTTTTATATTTCTTTTTATCAACAGAAGAAGTTTGATATTGTGACATAGTTGTTTTGTTATGTGCAATCTACTCTATTTTGTAACATGCAGTTCCCTTTGAAAACGTCAACAAAGATCAACCACGGAATTGAAGAACGGAGCGACTCATGGCGGTGGGCTTTGCTTCGCCAAGCTTACCAAAATTTAATTGTTTTATTTAAAGTTTTCCGGCCATTTTTGTTTCATGAACATGTTTATGTTTATTTATCGAAATCAATACACAACAATATATATTTACAGTTGACACATTGCAATATCTGTGAAAAGCGAGAATAAGATTTTATTTGATCACGTAGAAAACTTTCAACAGTTAAATTAATCCACAGGTAAATGTATTTATCAATTATCTGGCAATAGTTGTGCAGCTATACAATTCAGATTTACCTCATTTCCCGGTGCAGTCACGCAGTGGTAAAAGTAGTATCTACGTCATGCAAATAATACTTATTTTTACATGCAACTTAGTAGCGGATTTAAATATATGTTTCTCCCCGGGAGTATCAAGAAATGTTCATATGATGTTTAAGAGTTATATTTGTTAATTGATAATATTACAAAAAGGGTGGCCATTCATCTTTAATGGTAAACCTCTGGACTGCATGCCCAATTAACAGCATAGACCCGATGTTTAACTTATCATAGCGGGGTTGGGGGTAGGGGAGGCATGATCCTCCTGATTTTTGTTATGATACAATGCATTAGATAAGTACACTGTCACAGATGTATCTGAAAATACCCACATCCACTTCCCCATTGCCAGACCGTTTCATGCATCGGTCTAACTTTCACTTGCAAACATTGCAGACCAAAGCAATTAGCGCATGATCACGCACATGACGTCATATTTACAATGTCGTATATGACGTCATGTTTAACGTGAGTTGTTGATGCACCAGTTAGCCCTACTTGACGTCACATACTGCTTCTTACAAGTAAAAAGCAAGAAAATATATAATTAACTTGAAAACTACGCTTATTGATGAAAGTCTGAATCCGTTTACCATAGGGTGTACTGAAGAAATCTGAAGCAGGCCGGACGAGGTAAACTCCGGACATGAAGAACGCGGTCGACACAATGTCGTCAAGATGAATGACTTGGAGATTCGCTGCGCGAAGCTTAGGGGTAATATAAATGTGTGTGTTTTTAATTACGGGGCTTCGAGCTATGCGCGAAGCTCTTCGGCTTGTTTGTCGAGCTTTGCTCTCGACTTTCGTGAACGATTACTTTGTGGATTTTTTGGACTTTTTTCGATAATCGATGTCATTACTGTAAAAACGATTACTAGTGGACAACTTCGACGTCGGGATGCGCACGGCGAGAATTGTCCAAATATCAGGGACGGGCTTACCAGTGCATAAGGTGCGCGAAGATAAAACGGAAGGGTCGAATGCTGGGACACATTCTT
This sequence comes from Cyrtodaria siliqua, assembly GCA_037043455.1. Lineage (NCBI taxonomy): Eukaryota > Metazoa > Mollusca > Bivalvia > Adapedonta > Hiatellidae > Cyrtodaria > Cyrtodaria siliqua. Next base: position 95,995 of record JAWPHD010006210.1, on the reverse strand, counting down.
AAGCAGTACGTGCCAATGGATAGGTGCCATTTTTAGCTCGACTATTCGAAGAAAAGTGAGAGCTATCCTACTCACCACGGCGTCGGCGTTGTCGTCCCCAGCTTCATCTTAAAGTTGTTGTGCAATATATTTATAAATTCAATACTACTCCAGCTAATGCATTAAAACTTTATACTAATGTTTCCCATCAAATTCTGCACCTTATCCAACAATCCCCATAACTCTTCCATTAATTTTGACAACATTATGGCCCCTGAATTGGTAAAAAATTACATTTTACATAAAAGTATATATGAAAATCACTTCAAAATCTTCTTCTCCGAAACAAAAAAAGGCTGCAGCTTATTAATTTTGTATATAGCATCGTCTAATAGTCCTCTACCAAGTTTGCTCAAATGGTGACATTGTGGTCAGAATTGGACCCATCCCGGGGGTCACAAGAGGTGAAACATGAGGATGTGGGTGGCCCCACTGAGTCATAACTTAGTAACCGTTGAGATCCCCTCCCTATAACCATATATATACTTACTGGGCATGAACAGGCGGATATAACCATTCAACCAGCATAGACCCCGGGCTCCGTCTCCACCTCTGGGTACATAGCCCCTGGGTCATAACTTGTAAATTGTTAAGATCCTTACCCTATAACCATATATACACTTACTGGTCTTTAACATACGGATACAACCATCCAACTAGCGTAGACCCTAGGCTTATTCCCCATCTTTGTGGAACTAGCTCCTGAGTCAAACTTTACAAATAATTTGATATATGGCGTCTATAGGTCAAAGTTCATGGTCACATATTGCATTTATGTGCTGATAGGCTCTTAGCATCAGGTTAATGTTTGCGTCCGCATTTCTTAACATGTAAATAACTTCAATTTTTTTTATCCAATCATCATCAAACTTACATTATTTATTATAAATGGGACGATGATCGTATCTATTGAGTTCAAGATCCTTGGATGAAAGGTCAAAGGCACAAAGGCGTCAAAGGTCAAATGCATTTACATATACTTTTAACATATTTTCTTCATATTTTCAACTTTAATATACCATTTGCATTATGTATCCTTTGAAAGGGTTATTATGAAAATCACAGAACAATTGTGGCCCTTGATTTAATGAAAATTCCAATGTTTTCCTTCTTGACCCATCAAGCTCGCCCCTTTGTTTTCACTTTGTTTGATGGCATGCCGGGTGTATCATTTGTTGTTCTCTGAAAATTCGAATAGTCGAGCTGCGCTGTCCTCTGACAGCTCTTGTCCTGCTTGTTATGCTCATTCAGATGTCCGGACCGTAAAACCCTATTTGACCACACTAAGAAGTACAACCGTCATCGTGAAGAAGAGGCCAGACAAGGGACACCAGACTGTAGTCAGATTTCGAAGTGGGCAATGAATCCCATCTACGTGGATGAAAAGGACATGAATATGTTAAGTAATGAGGAGTCATTCAGGTGGCACGCAAGACACGCCCTAAGAAAAAAAGATCCTTTGGATGACACAGAAGGGATCTTTGAAGTGGTTGAGGAAGAGGTAGTAATGTCCAATGGATTAACCCTTCCAAGTTGAGCTGTAGCAAGCAAAACAGATCCCTGCCCAGACTCAAAATACCGTTATCCCACACAGAGACATTTCCTTTCACCCAGGCCAGTTTCATTGTGCCTACCCTGAACAACCTCACTTCAACTGTACAGCCAGATATTGCTTCCATCCTAAGACCCCAGTGTCGAATCGATCTGTCCCCAGCCCAGAGTATCAGAGACACCGTTTGAACAATGGGAAAATACCATAGGACTCAATTCTCAAGTATCTTACATCAACACAAACCACCAGAACAGAATTATGGTGAATGCATCTGATCTGGCGGACTAACTGCCGCCACTCAACACCCCACCTAGTTCCACAATGACGTCTCGGTTGATAAACACTCCAGTAGCTACATTAAGCACTTGTCCAAACTTGAATTTCACTACATGTCAGGATGAGAACATTTTGCCAGAAATAATGTATCAAGATGTGATGGACTCGCTCTATCAGGAGACCAGTACGGGGACAATCACCAGTAGGAATGTTTCACAATCAGAACATTCGGAAGAAATCAACAGGGTTGATACCGAATCCCTGCCAACGATAATGGTCGACGATGAGCCAGCATCAAAAACAAGGAAGACCGAAGATGTGACCCCAACGGAATGACTATTAAACGTCCTAGTATCTGCCATTAGGGAAGGAACAGACAGCATTGTGGAGGCAATAAACTCCAACACGGCGATACGATGCCAGGACAGAACGTTAGAAAAAATAGTTGGAGCGCTTGCCCGTATAGAAAGGAATTTGGCCCAGACGGAAAATGCAAGACAACCAGGCGACGCAGAAGAAAATCTGCCACCATCATCGTGTTCACAGAAACTGAAATGTGTCGTTAAAAAGACCTGCACATTACAACAGGTTATGGAACCCTGGATAATATATTTAGTTCTAACTGAAACTGAAATAGTGATAAAACAGTTAAGCTGTCATGTGACATAACACAAAACTTAAATTTTTAAGGAGTGTATTTCACTGACTATATCCAGTGACTGAGCATAAGTTTTAAGCTCAATAACTATTAAGCAGTAAATATTATAAAGACATAGGTTTCATAAGTCTAGCTATAGATGAATATCAAGTATGATGTTAACACAGAAAACTATTTATTCTCCATAGAATGGAGCGAACACATGCTGGATAGGTTAGGCAGCAGGAGCTTTGCCTAAGTAAGAGGAAGGTCATGACATATCCTGCATTTGTTGACGTTATGTATCTTATAAATTGTTACATGCCGTTACTTTTGATCGGCGATTGCTTGTCTGTAATTTATAATTTTTGGTCCGAAACTGTAACAGACGCAAATTATAATATAGTGCCAATGTATGTCTGTTTACCTTTTATGAAAGTGCACATTCCGAGAGAAAAGATGATTTTATCTATTGTGTATCAGAATTTACCGGCATGACGTCGGCCATGTTAACTGATGCATTGTGAGTTGTTTACCTTCCGTTGTCAATAGTAATTGCTTTCTTATTCTCAACTGTCAAACAGTTAATTTTAAAAGCTATGTATAGACTGAATTCCACTTTTGGGAATGGTTTCCTGGTAGGTTTGTTGGTTAGAATACCACTTTAACTTTATATAAACTGTGTATATATAGACTTTCATATAATTTAAGCCGAAGATTGCTGTTTTCTTTCGGTGTTTTGGTTGGTTGGGAACGTTCGTTTGTTCGGAAAAAGAACGTTATTGTGCGGTAAACTGATCGTTTCCAAATATTCGAAAGTCGAACAACGGTCATTGGTCATTTTATGATGAAATAAGTTATCGTTTCTTTAACTTTAGTATAAATAGGCCTGAAAATTGATCGAGAAATCAGTCTCTTATCAGCTAATTTACAGTACACACCATTGCTCTTGATTATCTGCACGGTTACAGTGAACTTAGGCAAATTGGAAGTAAGCATCAATGATGCTTTGCATTGAATTTGAAGTAATACTAGATTCTTAAAAGTTAAAAAATATATATTTAGTTATATAGCAGTTCAAAATAACAGTTTATTATAAAACATTGGAACTATTTATAACTTGTATTAATAGGATCGGTTATTGACACTAAAGATACGGAAGGCTATTTGGATTTGAATTACAATCCGTTACGTTTAATACAACACGCTCGATAATCAGTTTTGAGAAAGGGTATACACCAAACTGGACGGAAGAAATATTTGTTATTGATGAAATTCAACATACAAATCCTATTACAAATTAAAATATTTCAACAATCAAAAGATTGACGGGAGCTTTTACGAATTAGAAATGATAAAAGCTGACCAAAAAGTATTTAGAATTGATAAAGTTATACGGCGTGATTATAAAAAGAAACAAGCGTTGGTTAAGTGGAATGATTATTATGATGATTTTAATAGTTGGGCTAAAAAATAAATATTATATAGTAGTATTCATTTAATATATAATGGAACAAAAAGTTATAGAAAAGATTTGCAAAAAGTTGAAAATTTAAAAGACAAATATAGAAAAATAATAATGGAAGGTAAGCACGTCTAAGTAGAATATAAAGTAGTTCGTGAAGATTGCATATAAAGAGCTTCTTGAACTAAACTACAAGATAACAAACAGTAGGGAAATACAATAGTCCTTGATAAAATAGTATGAACAAAATATTATTTCTGTTGAACTGATAAACCGGATTGGTAAGTAATATAGAGACTGGCGGTACCTGCGAAGTTTTCCCCGAGCGGGGCAATCAATCAGTTTATATAGTTGTAGTGACGTCTGGGTGTGCATCTTTGCATTAAGGACGGCTGAAGGCAACTTGATAATTGCTTATTAACCCGTTGGAAGGGGAAAAACTACATGTACGCTTATACCGCCAGTATCTATACTACTTGTAAATAAAAACAGGCTTTAAATAGTTAGTAAAGTAAAAACAGAAAATAACGTTTTTGAATATAATCTGAATTGATAAATACTACAGACAATAGTTAATGTATACCATGATGTTTTAAAAATGTCCATTGACATAACAAATTACAGACTGATAAAATGTCTTTTAGACAGGACTGCTTTGTGTATTCAAGGTTGCTATTTTTAAGAGCCATTAAACTCTTTGATAACATATTGTAATAGCACGGTAGTCGGACGGTCAGGAGGATTTAAGTAATCCGTTAAATTATTAAAGGAGAAATAAAAGATCATCTCTGGAAGGGTTAGTTATAATGACACTTTTAAATTACTACTTTTATCATGATTTATCTACACATGAATGATATACACGATATAAAGAACACACATGACACGACAAAGTGAGTGGTGACGAGTACAGCTATAGTATATTAGTTTGTATTGAAGATTACACCTTTTGTATAGATCTCTGTTTAAGATACGACGAAATATGTATATTGTTAGTCCCTGGACACAGTACTCAGTACTAGGACATGTTATGTCGTCTAACGGAATCTGGCCAAATATGACGGATTGACGGGTGTGACCGTGCATACTCTATACGTTGTGTGTGTTGTGGAAGTTGAGAGTTGTTTGAACTGACCAATGAAAATACAAAACGGCAAAATCTTCGTCACTACTCCATCGTCTGCCAAATTCGCCGTTGGAAACATATTTAGTCATATTTCAGTTGCATATTGTTGTAAAAACTATTATATTTATGTATATATATAGTTACGTCCATTAGGTTGGAAGTTTAAATCACAAACAAATCCACTGTTTGGTTACACACTTTTATTTTCTACGCTTATAGCACTATTTCTATTATAAAAGCAATGATAATTTCAAACACAATTTTAACGATAACAATGAAGAATAATAAAATCCAACCTAAGTCCTAAATAACATCCAAACTCCTACCTAAAAACTGCCTCAGTACATGCGTGAGGCCCTTTTTATACGGGCTTCAATCTTACGAATATTAATGAGTTTGCATGTAGGCCATTGCTAAGCATTTACTGAGGAACCTATATCTGATACATCGAATACAAATCTAATCAAACTAATACAGTATGTAAAAATCATAACAAAAATCATTACAATATCTACAACACTTAATGATATACTATTTTTGCGTTGACTATTCGTGTAACTCGAATATGGAAAATAAGAACACATTTGATAGAATAGAGAATGTAGTTAATCAAACAGAACAATAAAAGTCAACGGAGCAATGCAGACATGCAGACCTCAAATTTACAAAAAAATATGCCATGTTCAACAATATTCATCAACTATATTTGTTTCTGCGTCTGGTAGGTCTGATTAATGTTAGTCAGTATGGTGCCACAACAACACCTGAAAGTGTGCATGTTCGATGCATGATTATAGAAAATTGACATGGCTAAAAGCTCCAGTTGTGGTCTTTCAATTTTCGCGAAAATGTTTTTGACATCCGTGTATATAGGCAGCATACTATCCTCTCCGTACTTCCATACCTTTTTAGTCTTCAAAATGCAGAAAATTAATTATTATTTTATAGGTAACTTATTTTACACCCTGTAACACGATAAATGCCCAACGCTCAGATGGCACACACGATGCAAAAGACTACACACATAATTGGCTTTCAGAAAAATAGGTCTACAAAATTCCCCCCGGGGGGTGGTTAGGGGGTTACCTTATTAGCTCACGGCCTATACTGTGTGCACATCATTATCTCAAATGGTTTAGTAACATAATATAACATAGCATGTACATGAAATTATACAAGGAAATATGGCGCGCTCAAATTTACAACATTCAACAATAACATAGTGGTGTGTGTGTGTGTGGGGGGGGGGGGGGGGGGTGAACCTTATAAACATGTAAACACAACTAGGACCAAAATATAAAGAAACATATTGAAATAATTGTGTGCATGTAATAAAACGTTGCTTGTGAGTTCGTGCTTATATGCATTGGGTGTTTTTAATTAGTGTGAGGGTGTGTTTCATATATCAATGAATTTCTGTTGATGCAAATATTTGCCTTAATATCCTACTGTTCATTGTATTGAAAACAAAATTAATTACCAGTTACTCGTAAGCCTATGGCTGGGTGTAAATGTACATTTGATGTTACTGTGCATTCAAAGCCACACACTCAATTTCTAACCTCACAGACTACTCACATACCGTTAAAGATTGAAAATCAAAATGCAACAAAATAATAGTGTGTCTCCAACAAATCAGCTAAGGAGAATGTTATTGGCGTAAACACTATCTCTGATGTATGTTATGTTTAAGCACGGAATGGATAGTTAGTACATGATGCACGGATCCATGAAGGTCTGAACTTAATACATACGATGTAAATTATGCATTGGGGTTTAGTTATACATAGCTGGGTAAAATATGACAGTTATGTTTAAACAAATTTGTTAATTAATCAAGACAAACTATATGATATGATCCATTATTCATGTTTTTTTTACCATTCATAATACAACGGTCTACTGCCATTGTAGCCAATGTCGGCTCCAATATATCCAGTATGTTTTTACATCTTTTCTATTTTTCGCAGGAAAACATAAAGTCCAAGTTGGCCTGCTTTACTATACTGGTTTAACGCTGTATGATGTACAAACTTTTTTTTCAGTGATTTCATTAATACACATATCACACATTTGGTGGAAATCAAGTGAACATGTCCATGCTCTAAAATCTTGACAGGGTGGGGACGAAAGGACCTAGTATTCAAAATTATCCGAGTATTTTTAAATAATCTAAGGTTCATAACCCTGTTGTCCCTAATCAGACCTGGCTAGTGTTTTTTAATTTGTAAAATGACTCTTCTATGATCAAGATAACTTCATAAATATTATTTAAAAAAGTTATTGGTGGAGGTAGGGATGGTGGATGGAGTGACGTAGTTGGAATAGGTGTGAGTACAAATGACTTGTTTTCACCAATCCCAAATGCTATGCTGGCCATAGGCCAGTAGAGCTAAACATGGTCAGAAGTGCCTCTGAACGTTAATAGACATGAACTAGAACTGTCGCCGGAGGCGGACAAATACCCCCGCTGGCAACATTTTGTAGGTGGTTGAGGTGGGGGGGGGAGAGGGGGGTGTAAACATACAAGGCTTTGTTCCTATAAGATATATAGACATATATTATAGAGAAAAATCCCGGACAAGAATTTTCTATTTGACTGCCAAGTATAAAATGCATTAAAATTACAAAGGGCCATATGCGCATCTCCACTTGATATTGATGGTTAACTGAGTGGGAAATTATCGAAACGTCACGACAATATGCGCATCTCCAGTTGATATTGATGCTTTGTAGCAAGTTTTAAGAAATTATAACATGTGATTTTAGAGAAATAACCCGAACAGGAATTTTCTATTTCACTACAAAGTATGAAATGCATTAAAAAATACTAAGGACCATAACTCAGTGGAAAATTATTCAACCGGAACGTCACGAGAGTATGCACATATCCACTTGATATTTTTATTTCCTAGCAAGTACCAATAAATTCTAACAAGGAGTTTTAAAGAAATAGCCAGGACAAGTATTTTGTATTATATATATATATATATATATTAGAAATACAAAGGGCCATAACTCAGCGGAAAATTATCGAACAGGAACGTCACGACAATATGCGCATCTCCACTTGATATTGATGCTTCGGGGCAAGTTTCACGAAATTATAACATGGGTTTCACATAAAATTATAACTTGGGGTTTTAGAGAAATAGCGCGGACAATAATTTTCTATTTGACTACCAAGTATGAAATGCATAGTAATTGTCGAGTTCAGCAGAACTGTGTTCTTAAGTTAGAAATACAAAGGGTCATAACTCAGTGGAAAATTATTGAACCGGAACGTCATGACAGTATGCACATCTCTACTTGATATTGATACTTCCTAGCAAGTTTCGCGAAATTCAAAAAGGAGTTTTAGACAAAAAGCCCGGACAAGCAATTTGTATTATATTATTTTGAAAATAAAAAGGGCCTTAACTCAGTGAACAATTATTAAACCAGAACGTCGTGATAGTATGCGCATGTCCACTCGATATTGATACTTCCTAGCAAGTTTCGCGAAATTCTAAGAATGGTTAATTGAAAAATAGCCCGGACTGCGGACAGACGGACAGACGGACGGAACAATGTGTTTCCAGCACCCCGCCTCACACCCACTTTGCGTGGGTATAAACACGGTTCTTCCCAATATCTTTATAGATATATTGCACACTCCGTAATGTTCCATCTGATTGTTGATGTTAAATCTCCATAGTGATACCCGTGCATTTAATTTCTGTTAGCTATGTTGGCCATCGGCCAGTAGAACTAAACATGGCCAATAGAAATAAATAAAAATAAATATAAAAGTAAAACAGGAAATGTAGCTTTCACAGAACACAGTACACCCCAAAACACGCAAAACTGGCCATAGGCTAGGAGATCTAAACATGGCCAGAAGTGCCTCTGAACGTTAATAGACATGAAGTCATGAATAGTTCTGCGATGAATGGCAATGTTAATAAGGAATAAAGGCATATGACGTCACAAACACAAAAAGGGGTTGACAATAGGGCTATCGCCTTGGAACGGTCAGTGGCAAAACAGGCCGCTGGGCGTTTAAACCAGGTTCTAGGGTGCACCAAACCTCACACTTACCCTACTATCATCCCAATAAAACGGAACAGTGTAAATAAAGAAATCCCCGACATGAACTATTCTCTAACCAACAAGACGGCATTAATTGGCAATATATGTAAAATACAAAGATGCTCGTGTATATATAAATACAAAATACAAGAGCCTAGAAAGCCACAAAGAAAGTACTCAATGACTTGGCAGAAGCCAGAGCAGCAAGAAAATAAACCATTGAGGGCACGACAAGACAAGATGGAAAACACGTTTCTGCCCAATATGTGTATAGGTAGATATGTATTTTGTCCATTATTATGTGTATAGGAGATGTTCCGTCTCATTGTTGGTGTTAAATCTCCATAGTGATACCAGTGCATTTAATTTCTGTGTTTCAGTAGAGATAAACATGGCCAATAGATATAAAACACAGTTCTGGTCAATATATTGCACACTCAGTAATGTTCCATTTGATTATTGGAGTTAAATCTCCATAGTGAACCCATGCATTAAATTTTTCTGTGTTAGCTATGTTAGACATCGGCCAGTATAGCTAAACATGGCCAATATATATAAAACACGTTTCGGCCCAATATTGGTATAGGTACAGATCATACTAATGTACCATCTTATTGTTTTTGGTGTTAAATCTCCATAGTGAAATTTCTGCATTTAATTTCTGTCGGAGAGAGTCCAAAATGGTATTCGCGGGAGTAACGATGCATGTTAAGTAGGATGTCAATCCGATACCCATGCCAATGAAATGAAGCGCATTATTTGTGTCTACTTGGAAAACCGCCGCCCCTGAATCCCCTGCTTGAAAGAATATATTGTCCAATGCATGAGAGTCAATTTCAAGTTGACCCTTCATTACATATTCTGTTTGCGATTGTATTTCCAGTTTTAATTTTTCATCTGTTATTTTTACCGCTATTCCATTAAGACGCAATGTTCCTTTCGTAAGCCCCGTTGTTTTTCCGAACTTGATCACTCTCTTATCAGCTTCGTCTTCAGTTTTGAACGTCGTGGCATTTTTCAAAGATGCGTCATCAAATGTCGGATAACTGCAAGTTGTGAAACCTGGAAGAAATTGAAGTATTTGCCAATTGTGATTGTGATAGTATTTCCCATGTTCCCCACACCCCACACCCATCCTCACCCGAGCATATGATTTAAAGGGGGCACTTAATAACTAATGTGTTTTTAAACAGGAATATTGGTACAACCGATGAATGCTTTCTGAGCTGGATGCTTTTCGTAAATGAAGTTTTATAAGTGGACAGCATTAAAGTAAAGAGAAAATGTCCATAACAATAAACATATGTAGGTTTTTTGGCTATTATATTTTTTTTTACACAAAGGTCGGCAGCAATTACATATTCTTGCGAACCAATTAAAAGAAGAATTACATTTTATTTATTTCCAGACGAGAGCGGTCTGATAAATATGTATCATACATTTTTTATCCGACCGCTCTAGTCTGGAAATAAATATGTATTATAAAAATACAAAGTAATTGTACTCAGAATAATTCCGTATTTACACAAGCTCAAGTTCGTGTGTTGCCTTGTATCATTGTGTCAGTTTGTGTATGCCAGTCACATTACTAGTTTTCAATTTATGCTCCGGTCACTAATTATGAATATTACATTTCTTGCAAACCGTGCTTTCTGAGAGAAGGAAACAAATTATAATAACTACGGTAAAATAATTCCCTATGGCAATATTTTCCGCTAGCCACATAAATTCTATCCTCGTGAAAACACGTCCGAATAAACAAACTCGTGCTGTTATGCTTACGCATTTTCTCTCAGGATAGAAATCCCGTACAGAAAAAATCATGATAATTAAACTCTATGTATAAATTTAAAAAGAGCAATAACTCAAATTGAAGTAAAGATAGAATTATGAGTCTTGTGTTCTCACTTTGCTCATTGTCTTTAAGCACTGTGAGTCAAAATATGCGGATGGACGGGATAAAGGGGCAACTACAATATATCTGCTCCGCCGAAATTTTGCTGGAGCATGAGCAAACAAAATTTTAAACTGATGCATGATAAGTATTACTGTAAGTTTTTTGATTTCGCAAACTGTATTAACTCATACGTACCACAATATCATTAAGGATGTTCGCATTTATAATTTTATAAGGAATGGCTCTTTACGTTTGTAAACCTAGAGTTTTGTATAGCGGCTCCCAATTTCATAATGCTTGCTACATTTTTTGCCGGAATTTGTATTACTCTCAGTTTTGATGTATGCATAATAAACTGTTATGACGTTAGTTAAAGCTGCACAATCCGTATTTAATAATGTAAAGATAACAATACAACACATAGGTATTGCATCTTTGCGTTGCAGTACAGGGTGTCCTTTTACGGTTCATACCTGACGTGATTGACACGATTTGGGAGTGGCTAATTCGGTTATCGCTCAGTTGAATTTGAAATCAAGAACTGACACCTCGCTACTGCATATAGCTGTATCAATACACACGCGTCGCTCGAGTCGATTACTACGTATAATGCAACATCAAGCACAGTGACTGAGACAATGTCTCAAACATAATGTTAATGTACTAACCGTAAGTTTAGTCCTTTTATAAATCCACTTTATTTCTCATTACATATCACACGACTGTTGAATTAATACAAACGAGTTTCAAGAACTAAACGTTATAAGTTTGACGTTTTAATTAAAAATAGAACATCGTTTACTGTGAATTATCGTTTAATATATTACGGTTTGGAGTTCAATTGTAAACAATGATTTCACGAGCCCGAAGAGTGAGTGAAATTATTGTTTACAATTGAACGACAAACCGTGATATAGTATAGATAATTCACCGTAAATGATGTTCTATTTCTATTCTAATACCCCTAAAATGTGAAAATAACGCTCACATCTGAACTCTTTCGCATTGCTTTGCTTACTCTCCTAACGTTGCATACGTTACAATTCACAATGCGCAATGCGCAATGCTTATTCTCCTAACGTTGCAAAAATTACAATCATATATCGGACACCATTTTTTTCATAAACATGTTTGTTATTGGTTTAAGCGATTATTCAGAATGCAGCGTCACCGTGTTGACTGGGTAAAGTACGAAAGAAAGGTTTTCTTGAGACATATGCGATGTGGCGTAATTTAAATTGTAGATATGTGTTAATTGACATGTCTAGTCCGACTATTATATATAGTTAACATATAGTACGTTCGACTCTAAATAATCCGGAGAGCATAGGTTCGAGCATCGTTGGAGCCTTTGGTGTGTTCTTGATTTTCATTTGTTTCTTCAAAAGTCATGCTAGATCGGCACCTGATGATGATAAGATTCATGTATACCTTGCTTGCGTAGCCTCAGACGGAGTTGCCTTGATGTTATTTTGGTTAGCAAATAAGCAGAAGTATTGACAGCATTTAAATAAATAAGATACAAGATAGCTGTAAAGCTTTCTTCGTAACACGAAGGCTGAAATAAAATTAAAAGCTAAACTTTATTAATTTAGAGTGTTGTGGGGGGACAAGTGCTAATAATTGTTTGCGTATCATACATTTTAATGGACAAACTACATGTACCTACCGTTCAATGTCAAATGGATAATGTTATCCGAGGTAACAATACAATTTCCAGACACAAGTAAATGTTTGATATTTGGGGATTCAAAACATAAGCATTGTTGTGGTGAGTTGGAGGGGACCAACATATACTCTGCCATCCTCCCATCTTGCCAGAGTTTGCTCCCCCAACTCCTTCCCCTGTTCATACGCCTATGTGACATGATGCATTACATTACATAGTTCTTTGAGATTGTTCTGACTAAAATAGTTAACCCTTTAAACAAAAACTTTGATACTTTTTTTTTCATAAACAATAAATATTTTAGAAACATAGAAAAAACATTGTAACAGTACTAAAACAAATCCTCGAAAAAGTATCAAAAAATGTTTTTAAAAAATCCGGGGAGGACACCTGGACCTCGACTAGGTTTGCCGGAGTTTTTTAAACTATGGCTATGGGCCTGCCGCTTATGTCGCTAGATAATCGACATACGTATGTGTACATATGCTCGTGGATGTATACGGATTGTAATTTTAAATATCAGGTACTAGTTTTATATCTTCGTTTGTTTGAGTTTAAGTCGCATGCATTATAATTCAATGTTGGCTTTTCCTTCAAATCTATTCGTTTGAAAATTTCGTATTTGAAGGTTATTAATTATGTTGATGGGTGTTTTCATCAAATCGATTTTACTGCGACTGGCATTTTCCTATAATAAACGTTTCCTTTATATACTCGTTATCCTCGTGGGGCGACCTCAATTTCGTAATTAATGAAGCGATAGCCACCTCCTGCTTTAACAGCTCGCGTTCAAATTTGTATATATCAAAAAAGAAAACATATAATCCCAGCCTAGCAACATTACCACACTGTTTGTTTTCGTTAAAAGGACATGTATTTATAGGGACTGTGTAACTTTAAGCTCAGTTTTAAGCAAATGCACATTTTAAGGACGGGAACGATAACTATATCCTATATCTAAGTACAGTAAAGTTTTTTGTAAACTTTTATGTTTTAGAGTTTTATACACTCAGTTTCAAAATGTATTGTTTTACTAAGGGTTTAAGTATCATCATTCATTTGCTTTTGGATGATAGGTTGGAATTTTAGGATATTTATGTTACAAACGGAGATAAGGAAACACCAGAATCACCAAAGTTTAAAACGTAAAACACGTGTTGTACTCATATGATATATATATAGTTTTAAATTCACCGGCGTGTTGGGTCTCAAATAATTCTTATAAAACTTTAAACGTATAGCAACGTTTGTGTCATACATATACACTGTTACCATCTTACAACTGTGTTATACCATTGCTGGCATGGGCGCATACAGCGCACGTTTATAGTATTAATTGGTTTATGATTTTGCTTTCCGAAATTTATGTGTTTGTTTTTGTAACTTTATGTATGTATCCTGAAGAAGGCGATTAAAGCCGAAAGCGCTCGATATTTGTTAGTTTAAGCATTGTTTGGTTGATAATTTGTCTCACAATTATCTTTTTAAATACCTACCTTCCCGGAATCCTCGTGATCCAGTGCTCCAGAAAGGGCCTGTAAGATGTATCCTATTCTTTACCGTACGCGTATATATATATATATATAGATAGGGGGAAAAGCATTTATACAGTGCTACAGTTTATAAAAACCGAAGCGTTTTCGGCTTACGCCTTCATCAGGGGTACACAAACACGAAAAGAACAAATACGAAACAAACCAAAAACGCTTAATTACACGGCAGTTAAAATAATACTCTTTAAAAAAAAAATCATTGTGCAGTGTTACAGGGACTGGTTACTTTGCATAGACACTCTGGAGCCAAATGTGATACTAATAAAAGAACATATTTGGTTGGATGAGAGTAAACCTGTAGGCTGACATGTAGAGAGAGTGAGTTGGGGAAAACAATAACATAAACCCTACCTCAAAACCGAAACCCTGAAATCGATACTGCAGAATACAGTATAAAGCAACTCCAAAGCTAATAAAAACAATGAATAAGGCTTAAAAAAGTCAAATAAAATAAATGGAGATATTTTGATCAAGGGAAGTATTTGGAGTTAATATTGACCATTTAATATTGAGTTCTGCTCAACCAGGGGCTAGAAGGCATAAGCTTTAGCAAGCACGTAACATGAAAAGTAGACATACAAGTTGAACAGGACATGTAGCACTCAAGGGCGACAGTCAATAGCAAACACGCACAAAAACAAACAACAACTACAACGATTAAACGCCAATATATGACATCACAAACATGAAAGAGTTGAAAAGGTAGCAACAAATAAAGAAAGTTTATTAGTGGTCTCTCAGAAGCGCTTACATAGTGCTAATCCGGGGAATATTTCGCTACACAAACCACGAAAGAAATACTCGATCATATGGTCAAGCAATTAAGTGTTTAATACATTCAATTTAGTGGTGCAATAAAAACATGTTTGAAGTATATTTTATACACAGTATTGTTAGGGTAGGGGTAAAAAAGGTAATTTTGATGGGGTATGGGTGGAGTAAAATTAGAAGGGTGTTTCACGGCACACGTGTCGCCTGCGACGTGGTTACTTTTTCAAGGACAATCTTACTATACAATTTGAAGATAGAGGGTGTAATCATTCAAGAATATGGAGCAGATTGTTTTTTAACTTGTAAACGTTTTATGAAAATGGCGATAACATTGCACTGACTTGTTGGTAAGAAATAACTGTATACAGTTTCATAAACTTATGTCAATACTTGGCATGTTATGAGTTAGGTTAGTCTGCAGGTTAATGTTTTATGAAGTCGAAGTTATTGGACATGTCAATAGCATTTGAGAAAAGAACTGTATAAACACTGTATGAATGTTCATATTCATATTCATGAACATAGGTCAATATTTTGCCAAGTTGTGAGCTCGGTTAGGTTGCAGTTATAAAGTTTTATGAAAAGTGGAATAACTTACTTCACGTTAAACTCCGCCTATTTAAAAATGTTATAACATGGCTAATTTTAGTTAGAAATGATGTCTCGTGTGATCTAGATGAATAAATGGAATTCATCTATATCACACGAGACATCATTTCTAACTAAAATTAGCCGTGTTATAACATGTTTAAATAGGCGGAGTTTCAAATCATATGTCGTAATCAAAAGTAAGTAGAGCAGTGTTTTCCCGGAGTATTACTAATGATGTTATCTTCGGAAGGAATATAGAGATTATTTAACTGCTGGGATCGATTATAGGGAAATCCTTCACGAGATGGTAGACGTGTGGTTCTTTTCACGACGGATTGTAAGCGAGTGAGTGATAAACAACATACCCCTACCATCGAGTTAAGGATTTCTATATAATCGATCACAACAGTTAAATAATCTATTTATTACATTTTTAATCGGATTATTTATGATTTTAACCAGAATTATTCGCTTTATTTAGCGTCATCGGCGGATGACGTCTACGTCACCAACACATTATTGACGTCATAACTCTACTTCTCAGTTAGTTATTTTTGTGTTTGGAGTTAGGTATTAATATTAAGAGATTATGAATATTCTTTCACTGAGAAATCCCAATCTTTCACCCATAGAAATGTAATAAAGACGGATCTTCATGTGTATATCCCCATTTCACATCCTGAAAACTTTTTGCGAGAAAGAATATTGCTGGTCTTTTCCAATAAAAGCAAATTTCATATCTATAACTATTCATGTGAACAATATCCTTCAAGTGTCTAATTTCAAATCATAATTTCTCGTTGTCGAGTATCAACACCAGAGCATGCTTGTATTTCATTGCACATACTATTTGTTACCGATACAAGCCCGCTATATGATTATGTATACATGCAACATATGTGTGTGATTTTGGATTATTTCAAGGGTATTCTAGGAATTATATTTATGCATATATGAAACATATGTCGAATACGTGGATGATTTTTTATAATTCTCAACTTAGAGATGTTTTGAGTTTATGTTTTTACTCATTTTCTGTTCCCTTCCGTTCAACAAACATGTGCAGACTTACATTAGACGACATTTAATATCCTCATAGATATTGAAAAACTGTAGTTATCGGATATATGAGCAAGTTGTTATATGAACGTTTAGCTTATAAACCCGTATTCTTGGTCGATACGTAATATATAGAGTCTGGTCTCAACCAGTTGGTTTATTTCAGCACTGAGATGGGCGTAGCCCGGGGTTCTTAAATAACAAACGAACTGAGACAGACTATATCTGTTTTGAAGTATGGTGTACTTAGTGACCATGTCCGTACTCTAAATTCCATTCATCGGAAGTTATAGTATTGTAAAGCGCCTCCACTTTGTTTATCCTGAATTAAACGATGTAATGCTATGCATTCATCAAAGGCACTTTCACCGACCATACTACAAAGTTTTAAAGTTACCGAAGCGTTTATCACTCCGATTATGCAAATGCCTCGATATGTGCAACGACAATATACCAGCTGAGACTATGTATATTATACATCTAGCAAATAACCGCAACTATAGACTTTCTTGTACTTTCAGCTTCAAACCGCTGCCAGTTATTACAAGTACCCCTTTTTCCAAATGATAGTTGTATATTGGAATAACCAGCCCCATAATATTGTTGAAATATCCGATCTTGAACCATTCAAGAAGGGCATCCGTACACAATATTATTCCAAACCCTAAATGAAAACGCTGTTTTTATCCCTTTTAATCTAGTTTGTTTTTAAATACCTCACTTAAAACATAACACTATCACACTTTTTCTTGTTCTCACTATCACACGTTTACCCTTCAATCAACATCTTACTTTTTCTTTTAAACATGTACAGACGCGCAGCTACTCATGATCTTCGCAAGAGGGTGCAGTAAGATGTATAGATAGATAGATTTAAAAAACAACAACTTGAAATTGTAATTCTTTTATCGGGATTGTGTAGCTTTAAACACATATTCGAGATATTAATGTAAACTGGGTTATGTAATACCTGTTGCCTGTTATATAAAATATGTGTACGTACCCGCTTGTCTCAGTGCATTTTCGGATACCTGCGCAAATGTTACCCTTGTAGGCATTCTGTCTTCCGCTACTTGTACAAGCGCCACATCAATACCTACAGCTCCCTGATCATCAAAAATGCATGCTTGCACCGTCCCACATTTCCTGTCATTTTGAACTGAATGTGCTGGTAGCTCTCCTTCCGCAGGTTGGACGACTGTGGTACCAATAGAAGCATCGACGTTCAACGAATCAGACAAAAACATGTGTGCCGCTGTAAGAAATGAATCATATGTTGTTTGTCCTTCAACGCGTACAAATATGCCAATGGTCGCACTTACATATTTATTAGCGGGTCCAATACTATGTCCCATCGATAGCTCTTTTTTCCAATCTGTACTTTGGTCTAACAATGTTGCTCCTCCTTTTGGGCATAACATGAAGTATCCCTCCCTCACATCTGTCTTAATCCTATTCCCTTGTCGATCTTCAAGATGTGTCGGAAAAAGTGTTTCACCACAAGGAACATATGATTTCGATCTGCAGTAAAAAACTATGCATGGTTCTGACAGGAATTCATAGCTTGGGAATCCATAGCTTGTCGACTTGATAGAACTCGCACTTATCATTTCTAAATTGCTATGTTTGGCCATTAAGTTATTCGGGTCAGTGGTATATTTAGAAATAGCACTATTCAATATGTCTGCCTGTTGCAATGTTAGCCGTTTCTTGTGTTGTAGCGAGTGTTGTTCGGCAACCAAGGCCTCGTCTGAGCACGCCTTGTAGTCTTTATAGATTATCGCATTGTGACAGCCAGGTACTAGGGTTCTTGGTTTTGGCATACTATATTTTGTGTAGCAAAGTATCAAGACCTCTCCCTTGCCGTTCTTTTGTACCGCTTGCGCTTGTTGAACCCAGTTCTTTTGCATCAGTTCATGAACAATTGCGTCCGTTTCTGTGTTATTAAAACTCGATACCGTATCCTCTTTTAATTTTCTCTTGTGGTCTTCTTTCTCCTTAAAGTCACTACGTTGGTAGTTAGCCTAAAAATAAAAGACGAGAGATGTTTGAACTCTTTAAACGACAACAAAAGAATAGCTATATGAACTTAAAAACCTTTATTACATACCTTACTATAAATAGTATCACATTTTAGTAGAAAAACAATGATTTTCAGTCCTTTTTCAAAATCCATAATCGGCACATTGTGCCATTATGGATTATGGAAGATTGGCACACTGTCAGTAGCAACAGACTGTCTGCAATCGAAGACGTTAACGTCATCAAGCAATACAAAGACGTCATATTGGAGCGCTGTGACTGAGAAGCGGACATTGAACCCTCAACTGCAATGTGTAGGCCCGCCCAGTCAATAAACGTTGAAACTTTGAAATATGAAAGACAAGGAAGAAAACTAATTGAACGTAATTTGTTAATTTAATGTAACGAATGTATTTTCCAAATATTTCTTTTCATATTGTGCTCCTTACATGTTTAAATTGTACCGTTTTGTAAACATGTCGATGCATTTTGTTATAAAATGCACATGACGTTCTTGTTATTCTTCTCCATTTATAGTAAGGTACGTAATAAAAGGCAAATATACGGTCGTGTTGTACCTTTTGTCGATAACGGCTAAAGCCCTCTGGTCATTATGGCACTAGGTGTGCCATTATCGACAAAAGGCACACCACGGCCGTATATTAACCTCTAATGAAATGGTAAAGACGTTAGTACAGTATATGTGTTCATTATATATTTACACTGTAAGGACAACTGTTATTATTTTACTGATCGCGATTTTATATCTATATGCCCTGTTTGTCCGTGGACTACAGCTTTGTAAAGGACTATCATTAGGTCCGTTTTTTACAGTAGAAACACACAGTTGAACAGGAAATGTAGCAAAACGCAATCCGATAAAAAACACGCATTCCAAACAATCACTAATAGCAAATAAAATAATATTTATGTTCCACGATGCTGGGTTAAATGCAAGAAGACCTGCTATACGCATTCCTATGGCATGTACCTTCCTATGGCATGTACCACAAAAATAAAATACTTGACTGGACTGTCAAAAACTGGTCTAAAATTGTGTTAACATTAAAAATAAATAAAAGTACATAAAAGAGGTACGTATATTTACACTTGTTGTTGTTGTTTTGCTATTTTTGTAAACTGGTCTCAAATTTTGTTTATAGAAGAGTCAGCATTTATTTCAGACTTTACGTACAAACTCTAGTGTGGAGAGGACGAAGTGAAAGGTGTATTGTTCAAACCGTCTCTGAGCATGATCGTTATGGCAAGGGGTCCCTCATGGTGTGGGCAATCGAACAAAACAATCCCCATGTGTTGCACAGAGATGTATTGACACCTGTATGTTAGGTGGACTTGGACCGGTAACCAGACAGGTCAAAGGTTGGAAATGGTCGTACTCGAAAGTAATACATCAGTTGAGGCTGTGTAATTGATTTAGTACATACAAGAGGTACGTATATTTACTGATGTTGTTGTTGTTTTGCTATTTATGTGTTTTGCCTTAACCTTTATACATTTTAATGGATATTTGAAGTGTCACGGAGCATTAGGGTAAGTGTTATTTTGTGTAGAGCTAACATTATTATATGTGAAAATAATTGTGGTCAAAATCCAGGTCAATAATATCGAAGTCGTTTATGCCAGGCCAGGTGTAATTGTGCACCAGGGCTAAAGCTAGTTGGATGGTTGTAGCCATATGTTTATGCTCAGTCAGTTTATTCACATTCAGTAAATGTATAACTGATTTTTAAAAACAATAAGATATTTTTTTCCCGATGTAAGTCAAACAGGCCCAATTTGACTACATTGTCTCCATTGTCTCCATTGGAACAAACTTGATATAGAACCATAAGGTTATGGTATATGCAAAATATTAGAAATCTAGCTCTTGTAGTTTCAGAGAAGAAGATTTTTAAACATATTTTCTTTTATAAGTCCATGTATAACTGTGGCCAGATTTGACACCAGGGTCACCATCTTAGCAAACATGGCAAAGGACGATACGTTTATGCTACATGCACTATATGAATAAATACTGATAAAGGTGATCCTTTGGAGGCAACAAACACAATTAAGAGAATAAAGCAGCAGACTCGGTTTTATTGAGTCTGTTCATGAGAAATAATGAAAAAAGCAACACCTCTCACGCCCCCTAGCACCGGCTTAAGCGGTATTCTACTTTAAAGCCACCTATATTGGGCTCGTTGGTCCCAAAGAACCAGTAAAAATAACACTACTGATCCGTAGCACGGGGAGACGTTTTACAGTCGCCACACTGCACTAAACGAACGCAAGTGTGAATGTTAATAAATACTGATAAGGTTGATCCTTTAAAACTCCTTTCCTGGTTGTTTTAAACAAGAAGATTTCAAAGCTTTTCCCTATATACTACCCGAATTACCTGGTCCCGCCTTAATTCCATTAAGCGATTGGAAAGCTTATATTAGCAGGATTTTATAACCGATATTTCGACAATAAATCACGTTTAAAACATGTTTAACTGAAAAATGCGATAACCCGTTTAAAATTACCAATTAAATGTTTTAAATTTGCAATATGCAAACCTTTTAAGCCAAATTTAGGGTTTTATCTCATACCCAAACCAACCCCGTTTTCGCTTCTTGGAGAAAGGGTTGGATGTGGTATGAAATAAAAATAAAATGTAGGCGTGTGCTACATGCAAAAACATAGACCTTAAGGTATTGTAGTTTCAGAAAAGTATACTTGTTGAAGATTGCTCTATATAACTGTGTGTAAAACGGTGATCCCCGGATCGTGACCAAATTTAACCCCGAAGTCACCATTTAAACAAACTTGATAGAGGACCATATAGAACATACAAACTTTTATACTTCTGACTCTTGTAGTTTCAGAGAAGAAGATTGTTTTTGGTATTTTGCTATATAACTCTATGTAAAACAATAACCCCGTGGACGGGCTAGATTTGACCCCCGGATCATTATTGGAATTAAATTGGTAGAGGACCATAAGATGATTCTACATGTAAAATAAAATATGAGAGCCGTGTGCTTCCTGATTTCAGAGATGCATATATTTCAAGTTGTTCCTTATATAAAAAAAGTATGAAAGGAGAAATTTGGAAATCGTCGAACACGATATATGTCTATGTAAAGTATGAAAACTCTTTATAAACAAACTTTGGACGACCGATGCGCATCCATTTGTAACCCCATTGCATTTATTTGAACAAAGCTAATAGTTCAGAGGTTCGCAATAATTCATAAATAAAAACTGCCGAAATCAGTTCAGTGGTCGTTGACCTAAGCTTAACAAATTAAAAAAGTTTTGAACTAAGATTATCCATGTGAAGTTTAATCAAAGTTGTTTTGTTTCAGCAAAAGTTAAAGACGGACGAAGAGTGATCCCAATCGCTAAAATGAGTCTTCGGCTCAGGTGAGATGAACACGTCTCTAATGGTTAACAATTTAAACGCTAATGGTAAAATAGAAAAGGGTGGTATAGTGACATTTGTTTTTAATCAAATAGATTAACCTTTGACATCAAAATGTCTAAGTTTTCTCTTTGAATATTTTTGTCAATCTCATTGGAAAGGTTCGTTTTCAATTTCTGAACGATCGTCAGTTCCTTTGTTTTTTTGTTTTTTTGTTGGTTTACATCATTTTCAACACATGTAAGGTTATTTATGACGGACGATGTTTTTGTGGTGGAGGCACAATAACCAGTACTGTACACCTCTCGCCATCCGTAAGAATCGACACTTCCTCACTTACAATACGAGCTCTCATTGGGATTCGAACCCGCTTCGGTAAGAGGTGAAAGCTTACAATGCAACATCGTTAACCATTTGGCTACGGAGAATCGGCAGTTCCAAAAGTAAATGTCAACACCAACGCCTTTGACAGGAGTTTTGGGGTTTACATCATTAATAACTGCTTACATGTACAAAAGTTCAACCGTTCTTGAACTGATTTTGCTTGACTAATTATTGATAGTTCAGAGCGTCCGACTTCCGAGTTCTAATACCCGGCTTGGTCACACACACTAATGTTTCTAGGTTTCAGTAAAATGCGACTGTGTGGAGTAGATGGCATATGTCTACAGCGTTTGTTGTACTAAAGTGTAGCAGCACTATAATGTTGATCACTGAGCTCACTGGCACAAGTTCACACCGTCGAGATATGACTTAAGATTGTTAAAAGCGACGTTGAACCACGCACACACACGTTATTGTTTTAATTAGTGATTTTTGATTTTTTTGTGTTTTTCTGATTTTTATGGGGCTCTAGTAGCCCAGTGAGGTAGACCTGAAACAAGCAAGCCTCACCGGTACCGGTGAGTTTTGTCGGTGTTTTCGTTGGCAAAACCGTCTAATGCGGACGTTAGCCAGGCGGTCCCTCGTATAGTCTTTCCTCTGAACATGTTGAAACAAACATAGTAATCTATACGTTTGAAAGAGTAGGGTTCCTTTATGTATTCTTCTCTGTGATGGTTATAAATAACATAAATAATGGGTTGCTGAGCTGGTTAAACATTCAACTCCTCATTTTGTAATATACAATTCCGATGGTCTCATGCAGTTATACTTTTTATCAGAAATAGTAATCATTCGCCCGATTGGCAATTTCCATTTAATGAGGAACTGGCAATGCCAGTTGATATAATATTCGCATTTATTTTGTGTTGTAATGTTTACAATGGTTATTACTGCAAATGTCGGTATATACTGTAACACATATATAAACACCTTTCGCCGCAAATTGTTAACTATATTCAATAAAACAGTCCTCTGTAATTAAATAATTACGTAACCGATGAGAAGCGTCAATAACGATCAAACCGAAATAAATAATAAACAAAACTCTACCACGATCTGACTGAAAACGACCAGCTTTAATAATGACGGTTCTTGCGTTTACATGTAGCTAGCAAATATTCGGTTTCAAGGCATTCACCTTGCACTAACTGTAACAAGAATCCAAAGATGGCATGAGAATGTTGTACTGGTTAAGGAAAGTATGTTTAAAAGTAGTTATAAAAGTCGAACAGGAATTGTAGCATTCACAGGACAAAGTCAACCACAAAAAAATACAAAATTACAATTACATGGAAAAGAACAGGGTAAGCGACAAAAACAAACATGAAGGAAAAATAGTTCACAATAGGTGTATCGCCTTGGATCTGTCGGTGTCAACAATACCGTGGTGGGGTCTATACCATGTACTAGGATGCACCAAACCTCACACCTGCTCTATTATCATCCCAATAAAACGAGAAGCATTATAATGATGTCTTGTTGTGTATGTCTGCTGTTGGGGTCAGTAGGTCGAAGGTCATAGTCATCAGATAATGACAAATATTGTCTGCACTACTCCTTCTAAACGGCTAGTTGTATTTTGACGAAAATGTTTACGAAGCATCGGTATGATGACTTGTTGTGCATATCGGTCATTGAAGTCAGTCGGTCACAAGTAAAGGTCACCGTAATTTGACAGTGGAAAACATTGTCTGCACTGTGACATTTATTTTACTTAAATTTAATTTATTTTTACTTAATGAACATTTTTTAGGCAATAAAGAGAGTAAAGCTTATGGATATCAATGTTTCGACCTTATGTGCTTTAAAGAAATTGTGTTTTAGTAATACCACAAGATGCACATGTTTTAACATGTATCTACCATTTTTGCTATCATATACTGTGGATAAACTTTTTCAGTAATCATCTTTTCTTTAACGCTGTAACACATATATATAAAATATGATTAGATAAAATATGAGTTTATGTTGTTTTCATTCTCTGTAGGTTTGTAAGGTTTAAATATTTTATAAAGAATGTCGTACAATCTATTTAATTATTGCAACTGTTTTAATAAAGAGCAAACACACATACCCACACGGTACACTTGTTTTATATTGAAACTGAATAGTGTTGTATTTTATGTCAGGTATGTAAGCTAACACTTCTTTTCGTGGACTTATGTCAAACGGATCAACAAAATGTCCAAGTCGAGTGACTCTCTGAACGAATTTAGAGCCAGATTGTTTCATTGAATGACGAAATAGATGCACCAATGTACCACAAAACGATACAAATTAGTTAATATAGAAAACCCCAACTCTGCAAACTATGTAATGCGTGAATTGAAATTGTTCATCGAGTGGCAGCATCGTTTCTCCGGTATAACTGAATGTGTATCTGGCAAGGTTTTCCATGTCACAAGAATGACAGATGATTATGTGTGTCGATTTAAACCAGATTATGTGAAATCTGTACAAAACTGTTTCATGCATATACGCATTGACCTACCTACAATGATATACAGCAAGTTAAATTTAAAACGACCGTGGTAAATCAAGCATAGTTTACAAGACGTTGTTCTAGTTTTAAAACAGATGGAGATGCCCTGAAAAGAGTACCACTTTGCTATCCCCATTCACGGTAGTTTTAACATGGAATAAAGAATCATGAGTATACTCTGTAGGCATGCGTTGATATTTTTTAAATATAGTTTATATGCAATGACAGAATCTTGTGTATTCTGTGCGCTAATGTGTTGTTATTATTTGGCTAAATGCATCGGCAGAATTTTGTGAAACAAATGGGAGCTCTAACATTTTTAGAAAATATGAGATAATACGTTTATGATAAAGCAATTTCCAGATCTGCACCAACACGCGCCCTCGACCTATCTCAGGCGCCGAGCTAACGTTATCGGCAACCAGATATAGGAGTCTCGGGCGGATATGGAGGAAGATATGAAAATTGCCATATAATAATTTATAATAATTAGTTTAACAATAGGCAAGTGTTATATTGCCTCTGTATGACTGTAACTTACGTGGGATGACCCACTTTGAATTTCGGATTTACTTGGGAGCTGAGGTTTCTGAAATTAAAACGTGCTTATCAGTGACCATGTAAAGAAATATAAAAAGATCGGACAGGGAAAGTAGCATTCAAGGAGGACAGTCAACCACAAAACACAGAAACAAACACGCAAACAGACAAACATAAAGGCAAAAGCAATAATAAATGCAAACGACATCACAAACACAAAAGGGTTGACAATAGAGCTACCGCCTTGGAACGGTCAGTGGCAATGTAGGCCACTGGGGGTTTAAACCGGTTTTAGGGTGCACCAAACCTCACACTTACCCTATTTCATCCCATTAAAACAGGACAATGTAAATAAGGAAATCCCCGCCATGATCTAATCTCTAACCAACAAGGCAGCATCAATAGGCAATATAAGCAAAACACAAATATGCTCGTGTAAATATAATACAAAAGCCACAATGAAGGTACTCAGTGACTTTGCAGAAGCCAGAGCAGTAAGAGAATAAACCATTAAGGGCACGACAAGAAAGATCATGGACAAACATCAAACGCCACCGTCCCAATGGGCTTTAGGTAGGCGTCATCATAGGGTCCACAACCTGTCCGGTCATCGTACAATTAAAGAGGAAAGCATAGTGGCGAACTGTAAAAGGGTCCACCACCAAGCATGCAGTACGTTGCAAAATGCTAGGGTCATAACCTCTTTTGATAAACTTTCTAACAAGTTTAAAAAAGATAGTATGAAAGTGATCATGACCTAGAATCTTACTAAGTTTATAAATCACATCACCATAGAAGTCAGGTTGTGATAGTCCTTGTCGCAGAAGAGTCCTTAAATTACTTTTATATTTGGAAAGAAGATCAGGGTTACGATAATAAAATTTTGCAAAGGTTTTACGAAGTTTATGGTAACGGTAACCCTGACATTTTGTTATAGAAAGAATAAGATTTATGTTTTAAATTAGTGCAATACATATATAAAATGGCATACTGAGCTAATAATACTTTAGACTTCAACATGTTCAATGTCAAAATTTAGTGTATGGCATTTTGCAGTGAAAACGTCTAAATCACTCCAAAATGAGCGTAATTTAAAGATTTCTTAAATATAAAATTCATTAGAAACTTAGTGACCTCTACATATTTCAAAACCAACTGTCATAGCACATTCATTACGTGGTCCCGCCTTAATTCCATTAAGCGATGTGCAAGCTTATATTAGCAAGATGTTTTAAAGGATGTTTTGACAAAAACACATGTTAAAAAAATATATACTGAAAAAAAAATGCGATAACCCGTTTAAAATTACTTATTAAATTTGAGGGGTTGGGTGAGGTATGCAAGTTGGACCACGTAATGTGAATACACACGTTTTAAATACTGTTGAGCAGTAAAAAATTATTTTAATCCAAAAAAACCAACTTCTTCACATATACGGTTGGGTACTGTCCACGTATGAAATAATATATATTAGTTTTATAAGGCCCCTGTTAGAATATGCGGATGTTATCTGGGATAACTGCACACTTTATGAAAAACTGGAACTAGATAAAATCCAAAATGAAGCAGCTAGAATTGTAACAGGAGCTACCAAACTTGTATCCTTAAATAATTTGCACACGGAAGTAGGCTGGGAAACGCTTGACACTCGAAGGCGTAAACATAAGCTTGTTCTATTTTATAAAATGAATTATAACTTGGCACCACCGTATCTTACTACATTAGTTCCTCCTCTAGTAGGAGAAGAGTCTCGATACAGCTTACGAAATGCAAATAATCTTCAAACAATTCATTCTCGAACACAAAATTACTTCGATTCATTTTTACCTTTTGTTGTTCGTGAATGGAATTTACTCCCGCAGGACGCCAGATCCTTAGAATCTGTCTACTCTTTCAAACGATATCTTACCCATGAACACGTCCCCCGAAGTATTACTACACAGGTGACAGGAAAGCACAAATCCTACACACACATCTCAGAACAAACTGTAGTTCATTAAACCATCACTTGTTTATCAAAAATATAACTGACTCACCTCTGTGTCGCTGTGGTAGTATCGAGAACACTGAGCATTTCTTCTTCACGTATCCAACCTATCACATTATTCGCTAAGAACTTATCAACTCTCTTTCAAATATATTTACTGTCTCAACTAATATTCTCCTATGTGGTGACCCCAATCTCAGTTACGAAACAAATGAAGTGATCTTCGAAAATTTGCAAAATGTTGTATTAAAAAGCAAACGATTTCAAACTGACATAACTTATCAACATCAGTAAATGAACAAGTTAGATGCTGCTAGTACAGATGATTCGCCCCTACCCAATGTCGCCGCCCAGATTTCCCTTACACTTTTTTTTTATATAGTATTAGGATTATCAATATTGAGTATGTCATCAAGATACCGAGAAGTATTATTAAAGGCATCAATAATTTCACCCTGGCTAGCAGGTGAGAAACTCAACATAAAATTTCTTTCATAGCAGTACAAACACAAATCTGCAACAAGTGGCGCACAAGTCAGTACCCATAGGAATACCAAAAACCTGACGGTAACTAGTTTTACCGTATCTTATAAAGATGTTATCCAGAAGAAAATTATTACAAGCTAGAAAAGTTGTACCTTCTCTAGCAAATGTCTTCTGAATAAGCTGAAGCAATTTTTCTTTGATAAGATTATGTGGTAGTGTAGAATACAGTGTAGAAAAGTCGTAGGTGCTTAGAGAAGAGGCTTGAAAATGCTCATTCAACATGCTCAATGTCAAATATTTTGTGACTCAAATAATGTATTGAATAAAACCTTCAGATCAAATTATTTGTGAACTTCTTTAATCATTTACTTATATGAGAAAAAAGGTCCGATAGAAACCACTGCACCGAAACGTAATGGCACCGTAGATCCGCACACAAAGAGCAAACAAAGAGCAAATTAACTACTCAATGAAAAGGACAATAAATAGTCTGGGAGATGATATGCCATTTTTGCGATTTTAATGCACCTAAGATTCTAAAGGACAAATGTTATTTTATTTGTAAGTTCAATGTCCCTAGCTGTCAAACAGGGTGATGCAGAAGTTATATACTGGGCTATACCACAGAAAACAGGGGAGATAACTCGTTACCCTATTTCACGTAAATATGGACTATAGTGCATCCACTTTGACAAAATATATCATGTTTTATATGAAAAAACATTTATGCCTATGTATACAAAATGTTTAAATGAAATATTGCAATACACATTTACTAACCGGTCATTTATATGCATGTTCTTGAGTCTATTTCAACCTTTGATACATATAATTAGGGCTATTCCATTAAAACATACATGGTACACCAGGAAGGCAATTTAATAAACATCTATCGGTGAATCCTATTTTCTGAAATTTGGTTCTTTAAACTCAACTTTGCATCTGTGGGTGGGTGTTCAATTTCAAAAGAGCCTTCCTGGGGTCACATGTATGTTTTAATGGAATAGCCTTTGCAACAAATGTCAAGTGAGCAGCATTCGAGTAGTATATGTTTAAACTAATATGTTTTCAAAAGCTTTGTTTGAAATCTGAAATGTTTACCTTGTATAACATGAATTTTAACTGAGTTTTTGTTAAAAGGGAGGTAATTAACGATTTGCAAGTTTTGTTAAAGACTGAATTCCGTTATATATACAAGCTATATTTAATGATTTTACATGATACATTATTCTTTACTGTGGTAATTTTAGTGGACTGAGATCCATAGTGTATGTTATGGGTTCGTAGAAATTAAAAAAGACTTTTAGAAAATGAATTTATTGTAGATAACAATGCTTTATTTGTTTTATATATATAAAATATAACACAATTTAATAAATTGTTAGAGAAAACTTTACTCGGGCCTAAGTTTATATACCTGAACTAATCGGTCATGTAGCATGTTAGCAGTAAATATGCAAGCTTTGTGGCTTTTAAATGATCATTTAGCGTTGGGAAATAGGTCCTTAACTCAAATTTACAAACCGCCACATTCCAAACTTGAAAGATAAAGTTACTCGCACACAAACGCATACCACTTCGTCTATCAAGGGAAACACCTCCAAAATTAATTACCCTACGCCTTCCAACACACAAACACCACTACCTCTACAGTCCATAGATTTTAATTAACCGCCTCCCCCTTTTTATCTAAGGAATTAAACATCCCCTGAAAACAAGCAAAGTAGCTCAACCAAAAGTTGTTTTCCGTCTGCACCCCATCCCTTTTTGCCACTTTTATCAGCCCTTTAACCACCCGTCACCAGGCCAAAAATAGTTTCCTTCACACCTCCCTATCCGGACATTTATTTTATCCAAAAATGAAAGCCAATTCTAATGAGAATACAAAGCCCCTTTTGAAAATAACACACTTTACAAGTGCCCCCACATCCCTAAAAAAACATATTATTTACCTCACCTTTTCATACCTTTTGTTTATCCAGTACCCCTCTGCTCTCTGGAAGTACTTTTTTCTTCACTTCCCCCTTTTTTACCAAAGTAAAGCTACTTTTGACCAAGATACACCTAGAAATATCACTTATTAAGAGCCACCATCAACCCCTAGACCTCAAATACTTTCTTTAGATTCCGCCACACACACATACACACACGCATGCACGCACGCACGCACACACATTTCGAATATTAAGTACAACAAGAAACTGTATTATTCCAACCTATTTTACATAGGGTGGCTTACTTTTGACAAAGGATCCGCCTCATCTAGGAAATATCACTCATTCATATCCAACAATTTTATTTCATCCACCCGCCCATCCCCCCACTCCCACCTCCAACTCCAATAAAATTCATTTACCGCTTTTTACCTAGGGATGGCTACTTTTGACAAAGATCCTCTTAAATAAAACGTGTATCAAGAACCTTCCAACCCCACCATCTAGTATATCCCTGCGATGTACTAAACCAGCATTGTGTCTCTTTTACCTAAGAAGACTGCTTCTGACGAAGGTTTCTTCCACTTTAAACTCATTGCATGTTATTAAATGGCTCAGCAACATATTATTAAGATTATTTCAAGTAGGTATATATGTCAAACAAGAAAGGAAGCATTTACAGAACACAGTCAACCATACAATCCTTGTGGGATGTAAAGCAACCCCAGAGAAATGAGAAGAATACTGGGAAATTCGGATGGTTATTTAACGTGCTCGGAGGAGGAAAGACACTGCACCAAATCCGATGAACGAGGCTACGTGAAAGCGTCTTACCCAAGAACACATCGACACCGACGAGGCTTGAACCTGGGTTCCCCGTTTACAAGTCCACCGCTCTATCCAATGGGTCACTCTAGCACCATCATTATATAATCACTTATCAAGTATCCTAATTCAGTATCCCTGTAATCACCGGCCCATCCTCCTTGAATATTGTGTTATCCCCATGCTTTACCTAGGGAATGATTCTTTTGACGAAACACTGCCATGGAAAATAACAACAAGTACTCCCTGATTTACCTCCTTAATACCCCACCCTTCTGATGTAAGTAGTTTCCCTCCTTTCTTACTTTTTGAAAGGTAAGCTCATTGTGTCATTGCTACATCATCTCTTTAGGAAATCTAGGCATTGAACTTTCAAATAAAATAACATGTGTTCTTTATAATCGATACTAAATGAAACCCGGAATATACTTCAACGACTAGCCTGACTTTTATGAATAATGGTAAATCCATAATATTAAGAATTCATACAAAATAACCCATTGATAATGAACAAAATTCAATTGATATCAAAACGAAACTTGCATATCTTTAGATCAAATATCTTGCGAAACTCAGGTTATTCAAGGTTAACATTTTGGATTTCCAAAATTGTTTTTCAGACATATTAGCTGTGATATGGTGGTATGGCTAGATACTATAGAAACATGTTATCGGAATATTTGTTTTACAATCTGAAATATAGAAATGTTTAACTATATGCCGAAGTATGTATATGCATATATCAGTGACAGATATGGAAATATGGAATTATATGCCTGTGCAAGTATTGCAACTACTGTATTAATGGTTTGCCCAACTTATGGTCTGTTACCGTTACTTCGTAACGGTCAGTCTCCTGCAGCTAAAACATGGTGTCTATGCCCAACTTGTCTAGCTGAGATGTAATACCAAAGACAGTCCGATACTTATCGTTGTTACTTTATTTTGTTTTACCTTGCGTTATGGTTTCAGAGATATTAATTATGTATATTCTTATCCGTATGTGATTTTTGTAAGTGAGTTTGCTTACTTTGAGATTTTAAAACATATACAAAGTCCTGTGCATATAGCTATTTCACACAGTTACATTAATACACACCTATCACTTACATTATATATAAATGACCGTTTAGGGAATTTCCTTTACACATGTATATATAATATTATAAATATAAATATTGTATTATTATTAAGTTAGATGTTTTCTTACAAAACATGAGATACATAATAATAACTACTGATAAAGGTGATCCTTTGAAGTTAAAAAATTGGCTGTCCAGCAATGGCATATATTTACATTTCACAGAAGAATCATTTATATTTAATATTAGTAACACCTTAACACCAGCCGACTTTTACATACTCCTTGAAATGAATTATTATATTTTCTCAACCAAACATTAACATTAAACTGTCTATAGAGGCCTTTAAAAACAGGATAAGGAAATCGTTTAGAATTTTGGAATGTATAGCAACAACAAACAATGCACTCGAACCATTTGTAAAAAAATAAAAATATAAAAACTTTTTAATTAGCTTTGATTCTGTAAATATCAGAGACTTCACCCTTCCATTTTGTGTTTTCTGTAATATTCTGGCCAAAGAACTGACATAACTGTCTGATATTCTATATTATATACTAGTATTTATATTGTTAATAATGAATGAGACGTAAAATTTGACCATGTGGGGAGAACATAAACAACACAATCTTTTTTTCTTCTTTTTTATTCTAATTATTTGTTTATCTTTATCTTTATCTTTTCCCCTAAAAACAGTATTCTGCTAAACAGTGACTTTTTTATTGAACAAACAGAGATAAAACAACACGAACAAGCTAAATCTTTAAAAGACAACCATTTATACAGAATTCTCATATTGAATATAGTATTGTATACTATTATAGATGTGTTTGTTTGTAAGGCGAGCGGTGGGATGGTCCTCTCCGACCTCCTACGACATGCCAAATCCAATACATAGTGGTGAGCTTATTCTGCTTAATATTTACAGATATTGTCATAGTCTCCAAAAGGAACACATGCTGGGAAACGATATCCTTCTCCAGCAATGGTGTGGTCAGATAAGCAGAAGTTCTCGCTATCTCTGCATTCAAAGTAATGATATAGTGCAGTCGTCAGACAATAATGATATTGTTGGAGGCTTTGTCTGCAGGGACTAAAGCAAATTTAATATGAAGAGTCTTGATTCCCAGAGAGGAATTAGGCACATGAAACTGTATCCGTAGTTTGATAATTTCAAACATTGTCTTCATCCAAGCAGTAAGTGCATTTTTATCTGCGCTTTCACGTTTACAAAACTTAGTACAAAACCCTTTTAATGGATTCATTATGTGGGGCATTCAAACCAATAACCGATGGCAGGCAATACTTAGGACATTTGGCAATAAGTTGCCTGATCCTTTTATCCTCAATAATATCAAGATTGCCAGTGACAATATGACCAAAATTACAAAATTTAGAATTCTGAATCAGTGGGATCAGAAGTCTCCATTTCAAGATCAGAAACTATTATAATTGAAAATAAGATCTCTTGTTGATTTCTTATACTTGTAACATATAATAGGAGTCTCAATATTCTTGAAATATTTAGGAATTTTGCCAGTCACCCGCCTGTCACTAAAACACTAGCTAAATTAATGAAATCGATGCCTTTGTTTAAATAAGTAATTTTCAAACAATGCCTTTCGATGGTCAGATGGAGCATCAACATGCGGATGCAAAATAGTTTTAAGTTTGTGCATTCATACGAATCATGTAACGAATGAACCTTGGGCACCGACGGAAAACGCGCCATCACATAAAGTTATTTGGCCTATGGCCATGCAGAGGGCAGCTCGTACATTATGCCTATATAATAAGACGTTTTAAATTATGTTCATGGCGATCTTTTTTTAAATTGTCAGCTTAATTTTGAGCTGTAAATAAATTCATGCTTAATAAATCGGCAATGTTTAAATTTGCGACGAAATAAATCATACTAAGGATTTGCAGATGGAGCCAGTGAGAATGCAAGATGTTTTCAAAATGCGGAATAATAAATTTAGTGTTAATCCTAATTTTGCAACCAATAAGTTGACTCATGATTTTTAAATACTTGCACCATTTATTCATGAAGATTTTACTAAAAGCAATATTTACGGTTAATAGTGTGACCTGTGTAGCGACTATCGATAAATCCTATGGTAAACACTAAGTCGGATAGAGCCTATGAAGAAAATCATCACCATATAGCCTCTATCCTATACAAATATGGCTTATAAGATATATTATTTATATAGATTCTTTATCATGATTATTGTGTGTACTTATTTTGAAATGTTACTCACTAACCACTACCCTGTGCGATAGCGCCAGTGTACATGTAATACCCTGAAATACACATGTGCACGTGAAATAAACACAGACTAAGTGCACAAGTCACCACTTTTCGGGTACCATCGTCTAATATGTATGTACTATTGACATTTTAAAGAGTGAGTTCTGCTCAACACGGGGCTAGAGGGCGTGAACTGTAGCCAGTATTACCGTTCATGAACAGTCTCCATCAAACAGATAATGTAATATTATTATATGTATTGTGTTCGGTCGACAATTTCCAATTTCATACCATTTTTTGTTATACCTTGTAGGAGGAATATATAGTGGTGAACTATCAAAAAGGAAAACACATATATGACTGACTAACACGTTGTGAAGTCTAAACATCAAGATGTTACCCATGGACCATTGTTTAAAATTAACGTTACCGCCGATGAATCTAATTACAACAACTGATAGTGAAAGAAAAGAAACTGAATGAGTTCAAACATTTGATTTGTAGATGAAGCTATGTTCACGCTCACAGACGTGTTTTTCAGAATGGCGTTAAACGTGAACACAGTGCAGGTTCTTATACTTTATAGTCTTTCATTATATTTAAAGATGTATGTTGTTAAAAGTATTTAAGCTTTGTTATCAGTTCTAATTAAATGTGACGTAAAACAATAATATGTATATGATTTGATCTGAAGGTAAGTGCGTTTTATGAAATGTTAATAGTTAAACTTGGACAATATCCTGCAATGCACAGATCGAAACATAAATAAGAAAGAAGAAATATATAAAAAGTGTGTAAAGTCTGAATATCGTGATATTATCTAGTATACACCATTGTTTTAAATTATTGTTACAGTCGATGAATCTTATTACAGCAATTTATAGTGACAGGAAAATGGATATAATACATTCAAACATGCGAGTTGTAGGTGAAACTATATTCGAATTGTTTTAATTGGAAAACAGAGCAGACCTTACACCTTATATTTGTTTTATATATATGTACTCAAATACTATCTAAATACGTGATAAATATGCTTACACAAAATATTACGTAGTAAAATGTGAAAGCTGTAAAGAAAATAGTAAGGTGTGTGTATTATGTTTGATAATGCACGTATTCTCTGTATGTGTCCTATTTCTTTATAACAATCTCTATGTAACCAAGATAGTCTTTTGTAGTGTACTTATGTACTTAACGACTGTAAATAACTTACGGTTGACAGAGGCTCGACATCTTTCTTAACGTCATCTTTTGCCATCTGAAAGACATCCAATTTCATTTAGCATTTAACAATAAAATAGGTTTAAAAAGATTAGTGACGTTGATACAATGGCTTAATTTGCAAAATAATGTAGTCTTTTACAGCTTATAGAAACATATAATGCAGCTATCATCTATCGAAACAACGGTATATCGCGATTGATCATTCTTGCAACTGTCTCTCTAATTGCGGTAATCGTAAAACACTGCTCAAAACCTGGCCGTGTTTCAAGATGATATAATCATCATTTGAAACGATGCTTTGTTTCAGACGCGAGTGTAGATCTCCGCGCGATGTATTCGTTATACATTTGCAAGTATAACTACAACAAATCAAAATGCTGTTGACATTAAACACCCAGCCATCTCCTATGGCTTATGAGCAGAAAAACTAGCGGGACGCCGTGAGTTTTAAAAAATAAAGATTGCCGTGTGTCCCTTTAATAGCGACTTTTGTTTTTAATTCTAAGCTGTGAATAAAATCGTGCTTATTATATCGGCCATGTCTAAATTTGCGACGGAATAAACCATAATACAGATTTATATTTGCCAATCAGAATACAGCCAGTTTGCAAAGTGCGGAATAATATACTACTCAAAATTTGCTAAGGATCACTTTTATTTTTCCATATAATTTTATTAGAAATTAATTTACAATGACGATATTAATTTCATTGATATTGCAACAATTCCACAATTTGAATCAAGTCATGAGATCACATGACCATACACTGCCCTAAATAATTTCATGTTAAAATAGAAATAATGCTATTTATTTCAGCAAGAAATTAAGACAGCAAAAACGTGATCCTTAGCAAATTTTGAGTAGTATAGATGATTGATGAGATATATATCGTTTTATATAAATAGTCATCTATTTGTAATGTTATTACTTACTGGTCCTTTGGGATCATCAAGCCCAGTATTTGTGACTTTAACGTAGAATATCGCTTAAGCCGGTGCTAGGAGGCATGAGAGTTGTTGCACTTAACATTAAATCTCATGAACAGACTCAATACAAACGAGTCTTCTACTTTTATCTAATGTTTGTGTTTGTTGCTTCCAATGGATCCCCTATTCAGTAGTTATTGACATTCACACTAGCGTTTATTTAGTGCTGTGTGGCGGCCGTAAAAGGTCGCCCCGACTACATATCAGTAGTTGTATTACTTACTGGTCCTTTGGGATCATCACGCCCAATCTGTATGCCTTTCATAGCTTTTGTGCCATCAGTTAGAAGCTCGGACATAGCTTCTGTCACGCATTGTTTTATTGTAGCGAGATTCTCCTCTATAAAGTTCGGACGTAAATTAGGATCAAGCAATTTTACTAACTCTTCCGTAATAGTCTCGACTTGTTGGTTGCAGTTCTGCACAAGTATTTTAACATCGGTGTCTAAAACAAAAGAAAAAAAGAATATAATACATATTGATTAATTATTACTTTCTACCATAATTAAACGAATTAAGCCACCTAAAATGGCAAGTAAATTGGCCATCTTAACAATGTTACATGTACTCAACAGTGTTTTAAGTAGTTCGTTGCAAGCTAATACAAAACGTTAATCAGCGTTATGCTTTAGGTACGCCTGTTTTCACTTTCGACATCATATCGTATATACAAGACAAATGTAGAGTTATTATATTATATGTTTCACTGGGCCCATGAAGATTTCTTTTAAACCATGAAAGTTGTTCACCGAAGATTTCCCTTAGGTAGAGTTATTGACTCCGAACAAGCTTGTATTCAATGATATGGTAAAGATTTCATTTACAAACACATTCTTAAAGCATACCTGGTACTGTTATTCCTGGATAATGGAGTGAAAGAAGAAATTCCAGTTTCTCCATCATCTTTGATTGACCTGTAAATATAGATAGAGAGTATACTTATACTCGTACATGTACAGTATTTAAAAGAAGAATGTGCAATCTGTAATACTATATTGTCTAATACGTATATTAACTTGACGGACAATAAGAACTGTGATATTAAGGAAATATGCCTGGAAAATTATATTCTTAAAACGAGCGAATTAACAGTCATACATTTAGTCGATAGCAAACTCCAATGTTCAGGTCGTTTGTATGTGTAATTTGCTTTACCAGTATCCAATCCCTCCATTTTGTCCACTATGTGGTCCATCTTGTGGGACGTTTCTTTTTGTCCGTCCTTTAGGCACTCCAATTGATCTTCTAAGATTGTTTCTCTATCATACCACTCTTTCAGCACGTTGATGGTATCGTCCAAACTAAGGGCTCCATGTTCAACGTGCTTAACCAAAGTATCCATTTCATTGTTAAGATCACTGTCGTCGATTGACTTCAAAAATCTCTGAATTATCACTTTTAACTTTAACAAATACCCTTTATAGTCAGCATTTGAAATGCTAGGATCTCCTTTATGACATAGTGTGTTCCGTAGCTTGTTTAATTCTTGTAGATCCATTTTCATTTCAGAAGAAATGGAGCTAAATCCCTGTAAAATTAAGCATAGGAGCTGTATATCCCACTGTTCAATGTCTACTGCTGATGCACACGCTGGAAATAACAGGCGTATTTGCTTTAGATTAGGTTTCTTCTTACGTATCTCTTCTTCGTGATGTTGGAGGAACTGAGCTATCGTCCATGGCTTCGGAACATGGTTTGCTGGTGTAGACTTTTCAATTGTTTTAATAGTGAATATTTGAACCAGTTTTTTACAGCCTTTTGCCATCAGAAAGATAATTCTACTATATTTCTCCGTCTTGTTAGTTGCCATGTTTATTGTTAAATGACGTTAGTACGATTCCGAAACATTTAGAAGAAGCTTGTTAATTTGAGTTCTTTTCCCGGTGATTATTTCTGAAACAGAGAATGAATAGTGTTTGTAAAGGAGAATAACATGATAAGTATTTTACTCTCGTTCTAAACCCATTTTCTTCTACTGTGTACAAATATCATGCTGTAAAAATAATGAGAAATAAAACATGTTTAAACCAAACTATATCAGTAGAAGAAAAGTGCATGGATAATGGACATATAAAACAAGCGGAACAAATTACCCCGAATAACACCAGATGGCATTGTTGCATTGTAAAGTCTTGCAATAGTAACGGGCGTGGAAGATATAAAATAACCCAATGGTTTGGCACTGTTGAGGCATATGGGACCCTGGAGATATGGTAGATATCAATTAGTTTAGCACCATAAAAGAAAGTACATGTATACAAGTCGAACAGGAAATGTAGCATTCACAGATCACAGTTAACCACAAATACGCAATCCCAACAAACAGCAAGTGATGTTTGTAAAACATATACGCCCAAATGGACCACCAATACAATTTAACAATTCAAGTGCCATAACCTTAGTTGTTTAGATTATTTTCACCCAAATCTATATTCAAATGACAATGACCATATCCACACGACTTATTTTGTTTTATAAACGTATATGTTTCATATTTGCACACCTACTATTTGTATCACTTGTCCCATCTATTTACAATCAGCAATTAAGCTAATTATTGAACTCGTGACCATGTTTCATGGACTGGAATATAAATACTTAAGTTGTTGTGCGGAAACCGCAATATTTTTAAGAATTCAAGGGCTATGTTTCCGGTGTTTCTAGGTCAATCAGGTAGGTTATCTAGAAATATAAAAAGATCGGACAGGGAAAGTAGCATTCAAGGAGGACAGTGAACCACAAAACACAGAAACACGCAAACAGACAAACAAGAAGGCAAAAGTAATATTTAATGCTAACGACATCACAAACACAAAAGGGTTGAAATAGGGCTACCGCCTTGGTACGGTCAGTGGCAAAGTAGGCCACTGGGTGTTTAAACCGGTTCTAGGGTGCACCAAACCTCACACTTACCCTACTGTCATCCCATTAAAACAGTACAGTGTAAATAAAGAAATCCCCGCCATGATCTAATCTCTAACCAACAAGGCAGCATCAATAGGCAATATAAGTAAAAGACAAATATTCTCGTGTAAATATAATGCATAAAAACAATACTTACAGTAGGGTAAGTGTGAGATTTGGTGCACCCTAGAACCGGTTTAAACCCCCCCAGTGGACTACTTTGCCACTGACCGTTCCAAGGCGGTAGCCCTATTGTCAACCCTTTTGTGTTTGTGATGTCGTTTGCATTTATTATTAATTTTGCCTTCTTGTTTGTCTGTTTGCGTGTTTGTTTCTGTGTTTTGTGGTTGACTGTCCTCCTTGATATCTGATAATAACGCTTCTTTTCTTGATTTAGATCTCTCGATTGAAAATGGTCAAATAATTACCAAAATCTATGACAAGAGAGATGATTTTAATTTTGACATTGTTAATTACCCCCACTTGGATGGGGATGTTCCCCGAGCAACTTCTTATGGGGTATATGTGTTTCAACTTATTCGTTTTTCAAGAGCTTGTACTCGAGTTGAGGACTTAAATATTCGTAATCTTTGTATAACTAAAAAGCTACTCAATCAGGGTTACCGTTACCGATAACTTCGTAAAACCTTTGCAAAATGTTATTATGGTAACCCTGATCTTCTTTCCAAATATAAAAATAATTTAAAGACTCTTCTGCGACAAGGACTATCACAACCTGACTTCTATGGTGATGTGATTTATAAACTTCGTAAGATTCTTGGTCATGATCACTTTTATACTATCTTTGTTAAACTTGTTAAAAAGTTTATCGAAAGAGGTTATGACCCTATCATTTTGCAACGTACTGCATGCTTGGTGGTGGACCCTTTTACAGTTCGCCACTATGCTTTCCTCGTTAACTGTACGATGACCGGACAGGCTGTGGACCCTATGATGACGCCTACCTAAAGGCCATTGGGACGGTGGCGTTTGATGTTTGTCTATGATATTTCCTGTCGTGCCCTTAATGGTTTATTCTCTTGTTGCTCTGGCTTCTGCGAAGTCAATGAGTACCTTCATTGTGGCTTTCTAGGCTATTGTTTTTTTGTATTATATTTACACGAGCATATTTGTGTTTTACTTATTTTGCCTATTGATGCTGCCTTGTTGGTTAGAGATTAGATCATGGCGGGGATTTCTTTATTTACACTGTCCTGTTTAAATGGGATGACAGTAGGGTAAGTGTGAGGTTTGGTGCACCCTAGAACCGGTTTAAACCCCCAGTGGCCTTTGTTGCCACTGACCGTTCCAAGGCGGTAGCTCTATTGTCAACCCTTTTTGTGTTTGTGATGTCGTTTACATTTATTATTGCTTTTGCCTTCTTGTTTGTCTGTTTGCGTGTTTGTTTCTGTGTTTTGTGGTTGACTGTCCTCCTTGAATGCTGCTTTCCCTGTCCGATATTTTTATCTGTCTTTTCCTGTCCTATCTTTTTATATCTCTTTCTAGTGCATACGTGTTGCTCTGACTTCTGGCAATTCATTGAGTACTTAAGTGGTGTCTTTCTATGCATTTTGAGAGGTCTGGTGCACCGTATAACTTGGTTTGAACACCCAGTGGCTATTTGTCACTGACCGTTCCAAGTCGATACAGCTGTCGGCATGTATTTTATGCTTGTGATGTCGCATACTTTCCTTCTATTTATCTTTGTATTGGTTGTTGTTTTGAATGCGTGGTTTCAGATAACTGAGTTTTGTGAATGCTACATTTCCTGTTGACCTTTGTATCTACCTGTACTTGTATATTATCATAGACATATTATAAACATATTCGTTTTAAAATCATCATTAGCATTCTTATCTATACGATTATTTACATGTAAGCTACGAATGTACAAAAATACTTAAAAGCTTACCTCCCATCTGTACATGAATCGACAGGTGTCACACCTTACACCATGAAGAAAATATGTTTTCCCCATAGATGTGGATTATGGTAATCCTTAAGAACAGAACACGCAAACGAAAGGAAATACGGGTTAAACTATTTAACTGAAAGACATACAAATCCGTTCTGGCAGAAAAATGTCCACTACAGGTAAAATGGTTATTTTACAATCATTATTAAATTAATGGCTATAGCATTGACTTCCTGAACTATTATTTACAGTTCGTTATTAGTTTGTTTATAGCATGACGAATTTATACTAATGAATTCAGAAATAAAAACGTGTAAGTACTAGTATTCTATTTCTAAGTATTACATATACATAATTAGTTATTAAAGACATTTTCTATAGTTTTTTCTGCATAACAGATTTTCTTTGAACTTCTTGTACAGTAAGTATGTTATATATATATACAGAAAATGCAAAAATAATGGTAGGTCACCATAATTGTTAAATTTTAAAAAATAATGTATAATGCCACCGTCATGTCAATATGTCCAAAAAGTTGAACAAGTCTATAAAATAGCTAAATAAGACATTTTGGAAGAGTAATCATTTATTCATTGGTCACAATTCTGCTAAAATTGTATTAAAGTAAAGGAAATTTAATTATAATGACATTTAAAGCTCAGGATAAGTGTGAGGTTTGGTGCACCCTAGAACCGGTTTAAACCCCCAGTCGCCTACTTTGCCACTGACCGTTCCAAGGCGGTAGCCCTATTGTCAACCCATTTGTGTTTGTGATGTCGTTTGCATTTATTATTGCTTTTGCCTTCTTGTTTGTCTGTTTGCGTGTTTGTTTCTGATTTTTGTGGTTGACTGTCCTCCTTGAATGCTGATTTCCCTGTCCGATATTTGTATCTGTCTTTATGTAAAACCTATCTTTTTTTTACAAAATCTCATTTCCATTACCATTACTCACAATTTATGCACAAACTAGCCCTTACTGATACAATTTCCTATTTTTTTTGCATGTTCCCAATAATAGAATTTGTTTAAACTTTATACATGTTCTAAGCACATAGTTTAACATATATAAAACAAAATGTGCAATAAAAATGTTAGGTCTCCATGCTTGTTTAGAATTATTTTTTTTGAAAATCTACCCCTATGCTAAAACGGCCATGTCTTATGAAAACACTCCAATCAAGTTTTGTATGAAATTATATAGAAAATTCTAATAACAGAATTTGTTCAAACTTCCTAGGCACTTATTTGAACATATAGTAATACAATATATGCAATTAAAATTATAGGTCACCATGCTTATTGAGATTTAATTTTGGTTGTTGGAACCCTACCATTATGCTTCAAGTTTTTAATTTTGTTTGACTTTTTACAATATTTCCTATTTTATGTATTTTTCTAATAATAAGCATTTATATAAATGAAGACAATAAATACGACTAGACATCAAGAGCAACATTCCTGTAATTGTTTAGGAAAATCCATCCAATAGTTTTAGAAGAGAAGTCGCCCAACATTCTGCGCATGAAAAACTACAGAAAATGCCTTTAAAGTGATTCAGAGAGAATAACAAACAGTGAACTACAACTCAAGATGTTGTTTCCTTGCTCTTGATTCGTTAAATTAGTTGAATTTTTCATTACTCAGAGCAAATAAGTACCTGATTCAATCAGAATGAAAGAACATCTGACTAGATCCAACTCCCCATATATGAACATTGCTCTGAAACACAGGCCACACCTTCAACCCGGTTCACACCGAGGTTCTTACTTCTGAAGACTTTCACATCAAAAGACGAGTCAAGGAGGCCATTCAAATCAAACAGCGACAGCGACGAGGACCTGGACTTACAACCAGTATACGGCGCCCTCCTGTTATCACGTGAGCAGACTAAGTCACGCGATCTCCAGCAGTAAACACCGATTAGCTAATAAAGGTTATGCGAATAGCCGAAATATCCAATTAGGTACTAATTTGCTCTGAGTAATGGAAAATTCAACTAATTGAACAGTGAACTGGTTTGTATTTCAAAATTAAGACTACCCTATTTACTTTGAAAAGCTGTTAAATATGCAACAAAAAAGAATTACATTATTTGTTTAGTTAAGTTATATATTTTACCCAAAATGGT
Source organism: Cyrtodaria siliqua (assembly GCA_037043455.1). Classification (NCBI taxonomy): domain Eukaryota; kingdom Metazoa; phylum Mollusca; class Bivalvia; order Adapedonta; family Hiatellidae; genus Cyrtodaria; species Cyrtodaria siliqua. The sequence continues at coordinate 52,721 of JAWPHD010006210.1, read as the reverse complement.
CTCATACGCCCATGTCGTCTAAATACAGGATTGAAACATCTGGATTTACATTAATTAATAAAAGTTATATATAACATCACTTTAGATTGCCTTGCTTAGTCGTTTTTTTTGTGTTTTTTTGATACATGTAAGCATATGTTTAATTTATTATACACAAACTATGCTAATACACATATGAATGACACTGCATAGCTGAATTGTTCAATAGAAAACTGATATAAGACTATTATATTGATTAATAATATTGAACTAAATTCAGACATTAGGCCCAATTAAGACATTTAATACCAAGGTACATTTAGTAATATTTGCATCTTAAACAGTATGTAAACATTCTAATTAGGGCATCTAAAATGAATGAATGAATGAATAAAGGAACGAACGAACGAACGGACGGACGGACGGACGGACGAACGAACGAACGAAAGAAAGAACGAATGAACGTATGAATTGAATGAATGAATAAATGAATAAATGAATAAATGAATAAAATTTCTTACGATGGTGACCCAATTAGTAAATATTAAATTCGCACAATACACACTTTATTATAAAAATAAGATATAAATCTGCAAAAGGTTTTTTACAGTTTGAAAACTGCAAATTACTGTTCATTATATAATAATAATAATAATAATAAAAATAATAATAATAATAACTTTAATTCAAGAAGGTAACATATTAAGACATAGCATTTACAAGTCTTTTTTACAATATGGCCATCTATAAATCAACAAAATATAACAATGTAAGCATATTATGCAAGATAAAACAATACATGCATCGAATTATAACTTTAACAAGACAGACACATTTTCATACTTTTGTAACATAATGTTATAATTCGAACTGGTGTTTCACTATTTCATTAAAAGAAATGATTTTAATTTACACTTAAATGTAACTAAGACAACGAGGCTCGTATATCAACGGGGATCACTTCAGTTCTTTTAACATTATTTTAGACGGTGTGTTTATAGGCTTCATGAGAATAATTCTAGCAGCCCCTTTTTGAATTTTAAGTATTCTATTAATAGAGAATTTATTTGTTTGGTTCCGTGTTATACAGCCATAATCAAATGTAGACATAATATATGAGTTATAGAACAATTTTGTCATGTCATATGTTAGGGAGTAGGAGATCCTTTTCAAAAGATTTATTTTTGACACAAGTTTAGTACATGTTTTAGATATATGATTTTTCCAAGATAATGATTCATCAAATTGAATATAGATGCCTAGTAACTGTGTACTTTTACATTTTGAATATCTGTATTATTAATTTGAAGCAACAATGCTGCACAATTTGCTAAAGTTTTATTTGGTCCAATTATCATACAAGTTGACTTAATGGGTTATTAATCATATTATTTATCGTGCACTAATCATTTACATTGTTTAAATCTGTTTGCAATTTAGTCTGAATACACGATATTGTTTTCCCAAATGCACAAAGTGTTGTATCGTGCTCAATATACAAAGGTATGTCATTGACATATAACAGAAAGAGTAGCGGTCCTAAGATAGAACCTTGCGGTACCCCGGAAATCACAGCCTACTAAATTTTAAATACATTTAAAACATGTTCTTGTGCTGCTTATAACATCTAGCTAATGCACATTCATAGTCGCAAACAGACACACACATATATTAATTCGTATAATTATAAACGTATGTACATTGTTGGAGGTGGTGGTTTGCAGCATTAAGTGGCATATGGTACGCTCTATGATAAGGCACTAAGCAACATGAAAGTAAATGTGTAAATAAGTTACACAATGGCCTGGGTCTGTACATGCAAAATAGTTGATAGCTTTATGTACAACTGAGATCCTAATGGCGGACCGATTTGACCCCAGGGTCACCATTGAAACAAAATTGGTATAGGACTACAAGGTTTTCCTACATGCAATATATGAGAGCTTTATACCTTGTCGTTCCAGAGAAGAAGATTTTCAAATGTTTCCTCATATGTCTATCCAATACATGTGACTCCTGGAGTTTGACCAACATTTAGGGTCACCATTTGAACACCATTTGAACACTCTAAGAGGATTAAAGGGTGAACTACATGACATATATTAGTCTTCTAGCTCTTGTACCTTCAGAAATATTGTCCTTCTACAAGCGCATGTAAAGAGATAGGGCACAAAACTGGCGCAGAAAATAAGAAAAGTCCACTTTGTAACCTTCCTGTGCATCAGTTACAGCAGGTACGTTCTGCTGGTATACTTCAAATCTATTTAAATATAACAGATTGTGTTACTTACGATAACTGTTATTAAATTGCTTTCTAGCACAGACTCATTGTAGTCAAAGTAACAGTAGTTACACTCGTAACAATTAGGAGTTAAAAACCTGCGTATTTATTGATGCAAGGTTACATCATTTACAGTTTAGTTACAGTTCAGTTACACATCGGTTACATCGGAAAGACAAAGGCTACTTACATTTTAGTGATATTGTATTGACACAAGGTACGTTGGTTACACATGGTTACATTCAGTTACGTCGTCAAGCGTTATGAAAACATTTTTCTTTTGCTTTTTCTTCAAAATCGTAGTAACAACGGTTACAATGGTAACACACGAAAATTGAAAGCCTAAGCGTTTATTAATTACAGGTACATCAGTTACATGCGAGTTACACATCGGTTATATTCAGTTACGCCCCAAAAGGATGTGTAAACTTAATTTAATCCTCCGTTTTTCTCAACAACATAATTTCAACGGTTACAAAGGTTACATGTGAAAATGTAAAGCCTACGTGTTTATTGATGACAGGTACATCAGTTACATGCGAGTAACACATCGGTTACGCCATAAAGAGATATACAAACTTCGTTTTCTTCAGTTTTACTTTAAAATCATAGTTATAAAGGGTACAATGGTTACATGTGAAAATTGAAAGCATATGTGTTTTATTGATGCAAGGTACATTGGTTACATATTAGTTACACAACAGTTACATTCAGTTACGCGGCAAAATGATGTGTAAAATTAATTTAATCTTCCTTTTACTTCACCATCATAGTTACAACGGTTACGATGGTTACATGTGAAAATATAAAGCCTACGTGGGCATTGATACAAGGTACGATAGTTACATGTGAGTTACACCTTGGTTACATTCAGTTAAAAGGATGTGTAAAATTAATTTAATCCCCCGTTTTCCTCAACATCATAGTTTCAACGGTTACAATGGTTACTTCTGAACATTTAAAGCCTACGTGTATATTGATACAAGGTACGTTAGTTACATGCGAGTTACACATCGGTTGCATTCAGTTACATCGCAAAATGAGGTGTAAACTTAATTTAATCCTCCGTTTTCCTCAACATCATAGTTTCAACGGTTACAATGGTTACATGTGAACATTTAAAGCCTACGCGTGTATTGATACATGGTACGGTAGTTACATGTGCGTTACACCCGGGTTACATTCAGTTACTCCATCAAGCGGTTCGAAAACAATTTTATTTTTCGATATCGTATTATCAACGGTAACAGTGGTTACACATGAAAATAGAAAGGCTACGTGATTATCAATTACAGGTACATCAGTTACATGCGAGTTACACATCGGTTTCATTCAGTTACGCCCCAAAATAACGTGTAAACTTGATTTAATCCTCCGTTTTCCTCAACATCATAGTTTCAACGGTTACAATGGTTACATGTGAAAATTTAAAGCCTACGTGATTATTAATTACAGGTACATCAGTTACATGCGAGTTACACATCGGTTACATTCAGTTACGCCCCAAAATGATGTGTAAACGGACGGTTAAAAGACGTCCAAAACTCGACGTCAGTGATGAGGAAAGTTAAGGAAAACTCTAATAAAATGGGCCAAAGTGTCGATGAGCACAAAACCTTCAACGCGGTATATGAAACACACGTGTTTAAGGAAAAACTGGATCAATGAATGTCATACAATCCTTGTAGGATGTAAAAATAACAATATTGATTGGATGTACGGGGAGACATTTTGCGGTCGCCGCACGGCACAAACAACACTATTGTGCAGTTAAAGAAATATAAAAAGATCGGACAGGGAAAGTGGCATTCAAGGAGGACAGTCAACCACAAAACACAGAAACAAACACGCAAACAGAGAAACAAGAAGGCAAAAGTAATACTAAATGCAAACGACATCACAAACACAAAAAGGGTTGTCAATAGGGCTACCGCCTTGGAACGGTCAGTGGCAATGAAGGCCACTGGGGGTTTAAACCGGTTCTAGGGTGCACGATTGATTATCCGTGCTAATACGCGGTTCAGAACATCGGTACACTGTATAGAGTAACATCGGTGCAATGTATAGAGTAACATCGGTACAATGTAGAGAATAACATCGGTACAATGTATAGAGTAACATCGGTACAATGTATAGAGTAACGACAAAACATCGGTACAATGTATAGAGTAACGACTGATTATCAGTGCTAATACGTAGTTCAAAACATCGGTACACTGTATAGATTAACGACAAAACATCGGTACAATGTATAGTTTAACGACAAAATATCGGTACACTGTAGAGAGTAACGACAAAACATCGGTACACTGTGGAGAGTAACGACAAAACATCGGTATAATGTATAGATTAACGACAAAACATCGGTACAATGTATAGATTAATGACAAAACATCGGTATAGATTAACGACAAAACATCGGTACAATATATAGATTAACGACAAACATCGGTTCACTGTAGAGAGTAACGACAACACATCGGTACAATGTAGAGATACACTGTAGAGATTAACGACAAAACATCGGTACAATGTATAGATTAACGACAAAACATCGGTACACTGTAGAGAGTAACGACAAAACATCGGTACACTGTAGAGGTACACTGTAGAGAGTAACGACAAAACATCGGTAAACTGTAGAGAGTAACGACAAAACATCGGTACACTGTAGAGAGTAACGACAAAACATCGGTACACTGTTGAGAGTAACGACAAAATATCGGTACAATGTATAGATTAACGACAAAACATCGGTACACTGTAGAGAGTAACGACAAAACATCGGTACAATGTATAGATTAACGACAAAACATCGGTACAATGTATAGTACAATGTATAGATTAATGACAAAAGATCGGTACACTGTAGAGAGTAACGACAAAACATCGGTACACTGTAGAGAGTAACGTACACTGTATAGATTAACGACAAAACATCGGTACAATGTTTAGATTAACGACAAAACATCGGTACACTGTAGAGAGTAACGACAAAACATCGGTACACTGTAGAGAGTAACGACAAAACATCGATACACTGTAGAGAGTAACGACAAAACATCGGTACACTATAAAGAGTAACGACAAAACATCGGTGCCATGTATAGAGTAACGATTGATAATCCGTTCTCATATGTTTTAAGCTTACAACATGTCAAAACATGCTATATTGTCATGTAAAAGAGCATGCAAGTGGACCCTTGGAAACGGCCGAACACGATAAATACGAAATATTGCAGTCTCGGGTTCATGAACGGTAGTGAAATATGCTTACTAGGTAAGCTCATGTAACAGTTCATAAAAAAAGAAGATAATCGGATGTCAGCATTAATTTAAGTATACATATATACCTCAGGAACATGATACTTTTCTGTCTTTTTTGTGTCTGCATCTTCCGGGGGATTCCGTTTTCAGTATTCATAATGTCAATTATAAATAGATAACAAAAGATTATTAATATTCCTACTTGGTTACCTGTTTGAATATGGTTATAGCCTAAGGACGGTATTGATTGTGTGTGTTTACATTAACTGACAAAAGAACTAATTAATGCAAAATGATTTGAATTATACTTAGTAGAGTATAACCTGTTATGATTTTTTCATTAAATATTTTCACATCATAACAAAAATGAAGAGCAAATATGCAATCGCGCTACCATTGTCTGCTCAATAACTCAACGGGACACGACAAGACGCCACAATGTGTGCAGTCATACATAAGAAAATATTAAAAACTTAGTGGAATCGTATATAACATTTAGTGGAGTTTAACCTTATCAAGTATGTATAATAAGTGATGTGTAACCTTATGTGATTTGCATTATGTATTCTCCTATCATTCCAAAAATAAACAATTATCTGTTAGAACACGCATAGAGACGCGACGGGACGAGACCAGGCGGGACGCCAACATATGTGGAGTCTTACGGAAAAGTTAGTGGATGTAACGTTATAAAGTCTTAAAATTAGTAATGTGTAACTTATAAGGTTTTCAAAAAAAAAATGTAACCATTATCTGTTAAATAACAGAAACAAAAATAATCGGGGTCTTATGTTAACAAATAGTGGTTTTCATTATGTCTTTCCACATCATGCCAAAAAGTAAAAGCAAATCTGCAACCATGCAACCGATAGCTGTTAAATACTGCAACTGAATAAGACGGGATGCTTGTGTAAAAAAATGTGGAGTGCAACTTTACCAAGGAGGAAAAGCAAATATGCAGCCATGCAATATTATCTGTTAAATAACGCGACGCGACGGGATGCGACTAAACGGACAAAAAGATTCCTATATAGCCTCCACTTTTTTAAAGCTGGGTTATAATGATATGCAATGTTCTATATGTGGTGTAGTTCCGTCATTTCTAATATTTATCAAGGCGAATGTCATGTTCATAAAACAATATATATATACAAAAATAAAAAATAAATCAAAGAAAATGCTGATACGGACGTCATATAAAATTCCATTATTTAATTTAAAGTCCGCATGGATATTAAAACAAACATATTTCTATATTGAAAACAATATATATAAAAAAAAAATATAGGATTTTAAAAAGATATTTAAATTGTTTCTTTAAACAATATGTTTAAATGATATGAACTCTATATTACGTACATGTATCTACATGATTATGTGTACCAAGGTAGTTTAAAAAAACTCTTTAGACTATGGTGTCTTTCTTTTTTTTGCAATATTAAGGTAAACATGAATGTACACGATCAGTGTTTTATATGTTTAAACAAAAGAGTTATTAATTGATTGATAAAATGAATTATGAACAGCAAATAAAATACGTGTCATCTGATAACTCTTCATCCAGATAATCGTGTCATTTGGTACTGTTTAATAAAACGTACATACACGATGCTTAATGGTTGTTGATATTAATTGACATACATTATGAAAAAACATTTCATGTGTAATATGTAAAACACATATCGGCATAACTGTCCCGGAAATTATAATTACAGTTTTAAATCCATGAATGTACTTTTAATTCTAAAGATAGTGCACCTGCCAAAATAATAAGATAATTTAAAGTCGAAGTGTGGCATTACTTTCGGAAAGGCCCGCTGCTATTATCTTTAAGAGATAATTAGAATAAAATAGTTCAAGGACAAACTTATTTATTGTACACGGATTTAAAGGGACTGAAGGCGATCTTGTTGTTTTTGCTTGACTGTTGTGTGTATGCTACATTTACTGTTCGACTTTAAAGTTCTCAGGCCATGTTTTGTTTCATGAACATGTTTCTGTTTATTTAAATCGGGTGTTGAAGACAGGGTTACCGACTTGGAACGGTCAGTAGGCAATACGGCCTACTGGTTAGAATCGATTTTATATGCGCACAATATTCACACATTGCAATATCTGTGAAAAGCGAGAATAACAATTTTTTGTTGATGACGTAGAAAACTTTGAACAGGTAAATTAATCCACAGGTAACTGTATTTATCAATTATCTGGATAAAATGATAGGGTCATAATCTCTTTTGATTAAACGTGTTTACAAGTTTAATGAAGGTGATTATGACCGAGGGTCTTACGAAGTGTGTAAATCATATTACCATAGAAGTGAGCTTGTGATAGTCCTTGTCGCAGAAGAGTTCTTAATTTACTTTTATATTTTAAAAGTAGATCAGGGTTACGATAATAACATTGTGCATAGGTTTTTCAAAGTTTATGGAAACGGAAACCTGCAGGAAAATATCACAAATATTAAAGTCCTCAACACGACTACAAGCTCTAGAGAAACGAATAAGTTGAGAAACATAGACCCCATAGGAAGTAGTTCGGGGAACATCCCCAATTAAATGGGGGAAATTAGCAATATCAATATGAAAATCATCTCTCTTGTCATAGATTTTACTAATTATTCCGCCATTTTCAACAGAGAGATGTAAATCAAGAAAAGAAGATACAGTATCAGAAGTGTTAGTTTTGTTGAGTTGAAGTTCCTTAGGATAGATATTATTAACCATAGTAGAAAATAAAGGATTGTCAATGTACAATATGTCATCCAGATACCGAGAGGTGTCATTAGAGGTTTCAATTACATCTACCTGAGTAAGAAAAAATCAACATGCAATCTCTTTCAATGCAATACAAGAACAAATCTGAGAAAACAGGTGCACATTTCGTACCCATAGCGATATCAACAATTTGTCTATGAATGGTAGTTCCATACTTGACGAAAATATTATCTAATAGGACAATGAGTACTTCACAAACTTCTTGGCAAGTCCACATAGTGCATGTGTCTAAACTGCCATAAGTAAGCTTTGATATTATTACAGGCCAAAAATCCCTAGTTTTTTCTATAGCGAAAGTTCTTAGAATACGAGCAATACTTTTATCTTATAATTATAAATAAGCTAATAAAATAATTATTGTTTGACACCTCCATTACGTCAATGTTTTATCTCAGGAACAACGTAGAACTAATTCGTATACTCCAGTGCAATCTACTGAAGATAATGTTGTTTCGACGCATATCACTCAGTGCAAGATTTTCAAGGCTGGAACAGATGAATGCATGCAGTACGTTGCAAAATGATAACCTCTTTTGATAAACTTTTATACAAGTTTAACAAAGATAGTATGAAAGTGATCATGACCAAGAATCGTACGAAGTTTATAAATCACATCACCATAGAAGTCAGGTTGTGATAGTCCTTGTCGCAGAAGAGTCCTTAAATTACTTTTATATTTGGAAAGAAGATCAGGGTTATGATAATAAAATTTTGCAAAGTTTTTACGAAGTTTATGGTAACGGTAACCCTGACTGAGTAGCTTTTTAGTTATACAAAGATTACGAATATTAAAGTCCTCAACTCGAGTACAAGCTCTTGAAAAACGAATAAGTTGAGACACATACACCCCATAAGAAGTTGCTCGGGGAACATCGCCATTCAAGTGGGGGTAATTAACAATGTCAAAATTAAAATCATCTCTCTTGTCATAGATTTTGCTAATTATTTCACCATTTTCAATCGAGAGATCTTAATCAAGAAAAGAAGCGTTATTATCAGATATATTAGCTTTATTAAGTTTGGTTGTTCGATAAGCTGGATATAAATTGCTCAATAACATCAACATTTTGAACTACCTGCATGAAAACATGCGTCAGTCGATATGTAACTACGTCAATACTGGGCTCATTAAACTGGTTGTCGGAAGACCCATCTACAATGTAGTACATCAGTAGCGAACATAGACCTAGTAACCTATTTGAATAAATACTGTTTACCTTCTTTAATTACGTAAAACTAAGCAATATACATATATATAGGTACATAATAAGTGTTTTATAATTCATGATACTTAGAATTTAGTTTGTACTGAGTATGAACACGATCTACTTGTATAGCTGAATCATAACCCGCCCACTAACAACTACTTCAAGGAAGAAGAGCAGGGTTTCTTTTGTTTTATTTTACATAGTTATTTTTTACAATAGGGCTATCGTCTTGGAACGGTCAGTGGCAAAAATGGCCGCTTGGGGTTTAAACCAGGTTCTATGGTGCACTAAACCTCACTCTTACCCTATTGTCATCCAGATAAATGGGACAGTGTAAATAAAGATATCCCCGCCAGGTTATAACCTATAGCAAACAAGGCAGCATTAATAGGCAATATAAGTAAAACGCATACATGATCATGTATGTATACTACAAAACAACAACAACCCAGACAGCCACAAAGAAGGTACTCACTGACTTTGCAGAAGCCAAAGCAACACGTGAACAAACCACTAAGGGTACGACAAGACAAGATTAAAGACAAACATAAAACGCTACCGTCCTATAAGGATCATAGGGTCCACAATATGTCCGGTCATCATACCATAAACATGATAAAAGAGGAAATCATAGTTTCAAAATGCTTTTAAGGGCATTTTTATGTTTGACTTCTGACAGTATTACGCAATAAATGCGTTTGAGCAAATCTTTCTTTTTGTGATGTAACTGAAGAAACGTGCATTTCATAACGTGCATTTAAATGTCGACTAATTATATTGATTATTCATATTTTGTCAAAAATGCCTCAAATGCTAACTTCTAAAAAGATTCGTTCTGTGGTGCGTTTTAATTGACAATGGGTATCGCATGAATATAATTTACAAATTACACATGTATACGGCGTGTTTCTTTCTTGGTCCAACATATTTGAAGAGAGCGGGCTTACTGCCTAATAAATAAGACCATCGAATTATCGAATTATCCACAGTGTCTGTCATGGTCTTTTGTTCAATTTCTGAGCATTTGATCTACATTTAAACCAACAATATCGACATTAACACGTTCGTGATGTCAGACAATACCATGATTAACATCAGGTGTTGGTATGTTTGTTCTAATACAGCCACTATCTTGTTAAACATGTATTGCCTTTTATAATTATATATTTGTTGTTATTAAATAGCACTTGTACGCGTTTAATGTGTGGTATATATTGCACTGTAGTATTGTAGCATAAAGCAAAGCTTTTAGAAAATACAATTCTTCGCAAATGCTACGTCGCATTTTAATGTGTGTCTATATATTTTCACCCGTATTAGTTGTGTTATTCTCATATTACATACGTAGTCTTCGAGTGAGACTTCGTGCTAAGATCAAACGTATTGTGATTCTGTTAAATACAAGCTGTCTTAAAAAGAATACCCCCAGGTGCATTTTATTTAATAAATTGCCTTAATGCTCATGTATCCGTGAGATGCGCTTCTTAACGACTTAACCATACTGATATAATATATTTTATGATTTTGAAATGTAAATAAGGCAGACATTAAACGATTAATCCATCCTATGTGTTTGATAAATACCTGCGTTACCGAGCACAGTACACTCAAAATAAAATGCACACTATATAACCCAACACCAAATATACAGATATACAGATACACGATGTAATGATAGACTGTGGGCAGAGTGTCGATTGAACGTTGATTATTGATTTTTTATTGATTTCAGGATGCAGTATTAAATTTTATATCACTTTTATTTTACCATTTAACAAAACAGCGGGAATATTTATCAGTGCAAACGCTCCTTCTTTTTATTATAACGAACTTATTTCCATAAGGGTCTTAGATGTGAAAACATTTCACATATTGTTTATTCCACGCTTTGAGTATTGTAGGTGGGTCACAGATAAAACAAAACATATGGCTAGATGTAACAAGGGACTCAATGCGTATATTGTATGTTATGTAACGTGTTTGACAATTGTCAACAAATTAGAACACGTAATGTTTGGTATTTAATTGAAAATCTTGGAGAAGTTCTTTCAGTTAATATGGTTTATAATCCTCCAGACACCTCTTTGTATCCATGGTTACGCGGACAGTGGCCACATGTCTAAAATAGTAGATCATGATACTGGGTTATCTCGAGTAATCTGCAGTTAAACTGTGGGTAATCTAAGGTGATCAGGGGAAATATGGGCTAATACGGGATAATCTTGGGGAAATCGGGGTATGTGTGGGATATTTTATGGACGATACTTGAGAGTAATTTCAGTTAAGCTGGTTAGCAATCCGTCTGAGATCATGGTCCTTGGGCCATATCCAAAACCTAATCTTCACCTATCCTAACACTAACCCAAAGACACTGATAGGGTATCAGCCGTGTATTTTAAACATCGACATTTGTGTGGACAGGATGATAAATGTATGACTATGAGTCATTTGTAGTATTGTCCAAATGCACTTCATTAACAGTGTATGGGGTTTGGTGGCTTGTATTATGTATTAATTCATGTTTAAGATAGTGTCAGAATCAATACTATACCGGGTTGTCAACGTTGTTAAGGGTGCATTAGCCATAACTTTTCCTTATAAAACACTAAACAGTTTGTCCAGTATATATATGACATCACGTGCATACGTCATATATGCGCCATTTCTACAATAGTATATTCATCATCCTAACTGGCTAGTGCATTACATCGCTTTTTTTTCGCCGCGACATTGAACTGTTCGAGATGGTCCGAAACAAAGTCGGTAATATTACCAGTGGTCCCCGCAAGCAAGCAAATAACAACACAACACTGATGAAAATTACGGTTTCAACCTTGATTCAAATAAATATACCACATATCGAGTCATAAACTTGACATATTATAACTACTACTATGATTGGCGATTTATAGAATAAAACAAGATATTTTATGAAAGTCAATGGTGGTACAAAATAATTAGTTTTCTTTTCTTTTATTTTCCTCCCGAGGTTGTGATGTTGAGAAAGAAATGAGGGAATACACAAAACGTCTGCCAATATGTTTCAAAAAAACTGGTTTTGGATTAAGTATGGTATGTGTTAATACACTTATCTCGAAAACTACAAAATGCACATCAACATGTCAAGGAGATACGATAGACATTGACAAACAAAAACTACCAATAACTTTATCAATTTTGATTTAAAGAACGGAAGTTAAATAGGAAAAGATTATTTTAAACATCTAGCAAATCAACTATCGGAGTTTTATCATGTTTATCTGAAACAATTTCGGCGTGGATATCATTTAGGAAATACGCGACACCAAACACTTTAGATCAAGTTCGTAATCTCCCACTTTTCAGTGAATGACTTTTAATAATATGTGAAAACACTAAACTACACTACAATTAGTTTAAATCAGTTAATAAAATAGCACACAATATTTTTTTGTTTAAATATCTGAATTATATATACATATTTTAATGATTTAAAATACATTTTTATTGTACGGTAGAATAGGGGATGTCTCCCGCGACCCACACACACCTATGTAGGGAAAATCAAATATAAAATCAAACGGTTTTCCCTGCAGAGACCGATTCCTAATGAACCTAATGAACTTCATGGGCGATGTTACAGTAAATAGCTAATTTGATAATAGCGTGATCACGAGACCAATTATAGGTATATTTTTTCCAATGAGCGATATATATAGTGCAGGGACCGCAATAGCTAATGACGATTTGATTACAATCGTATGTTATTTCAAACTTTTGAATTTTTAACCACATTCATGTTTTGCTTCTATTCTAATATTTTATGTATATATTTCGATGGATAGTTATTTATTTATGCTCGCTACACGTCTTACTTTTAGTGTACTCTAATAAATCCGCTGTTTTGAGTACAGGAGATATTCTATCCTGAAAGTATCTATACTAAGATGATACCGCTTGGTGGGTTTGAACTCCAAGGCGAAACTAAAATTACACTGCCAGTGTCGATCGTTTAACGGATAATTGATGTAAAGCAATACCTAATTGATCACAACCTTATGCACTAATGGATGCCAAGTGAGCAACATAATTATCCATAATTCGGTCACAGCAATGTTTACAGACAATCTTGTTTTTTTTCCAAATTCATAATTGTATTACTACTTTTTTGGGCATATCTCATATGTTCGTGTACACATTTCATTGAATACAAATCAGACAGTTACATGTACTGGCGTATGCCCAATATATGCCATACTTACGGACGGTGTCCCTTTAAGATTGCACTGTTGATAATTTGTATAGTATTTTCAGAAATGGGTAATTTGCTTATGTCCAATATATGCTGATAATTTGTATAGTAGTTTCAGAAATGGGTAATTTGCTTATGTCCAATATATGCTATACTTATGGACGGTGTCCCTTTAAGAAGGCACTGTTGATAATTTGTATAGTATTTTCAGAAATGGGTAATTTGCTTCTGCCCAATATATGCTATACTTATGGACGGTGTCCCTTTAAGAAGGCACTGTTGATAATTTGTATAGTATTTTCAGAAATGGGTAATTTGCTTATGCCCAATATATGCTTTACTTACGGACAGTGTCCCTTTAAGAAGGCACTGCTGATAATTTGTATAGTATTATCAGAAATGGGTAATTTGCTTATGCCCAATATATGATTTACTTACGGACGGTGTCCCTTTAAGAAGGCACTGCTGATAATTTGTATAGTATTTTCAGAAATGGGTAATTTGCTTATGCCCAATATATGCTTTACTTACGGACAGTGTCCCTTTAAGAAGACACTGCTGATAATGTGTATGTAAAACATAAAAACACACTGTATACAGACTTTAGACCCCGGAGCGCATCTATATATATGTCGGTATAATTTATCTAATTTTAACACATTTGAAAATCAATGACGTAAGGATCATTCGCGTAAAGTTTAATTAAAACCGAACGGATTTTGAGAAGATTTCGTTTACACCAAATGTCAACGACGGATGACAAACAGACGTATGGCGATGACGAACGGACGACGACAGACGAAAAGTGAACTCAGTAGTAGTTCTTGTGCTGGCTATAGACTCCCTCCCCTACATCGTGTGGAATTTTTATAGTGTATGATTTTCTGAAATTTTAAACAAAATGGTTCAAAATGAAACTTGTCTGCCATCTGAGCGTTGGGACGTGATAATTACGTTACCACAACAATTCCTAAGCACATTCACTAAATTTGAATTTTGAACGATATTTTTTCCTGAAACGGTATGAAATTTGCTACACAATAAAGTATGTTTACCAAACGAGAGTGGGGGCATAATGGGTGACCTCCATTCGAAATACGATAGCATTATTGTGTTTTGAAAATATAACACAGTCAACACTAATAAAAATGTTTACATGCAACAAAATATGTATATTTTATTTTATTTATCAAACAAGTTAAACATCATAATAAAATGCAATAAAACATTTCCTGAAGGCAATGTAGTTTAAGTTACCTGATATAAATTAGGAAATTTACGTTATCATTTAAAGTTATTTGTCATATCGAATGTTTCGTGAAATAAAGGCTCTAGTTCTTTACTTAAACAATGATTACTTTAATAATAAAATGTTATTCATTAACCAAATATACTCTGTAAAAGAAGTTTTGGACCATGGCAGTGTTCGAACCCGTACAATGATCGCTGAACCATGACATTCGACCATAACCCTTAGTATCTCAGTTGATAATTCACAATAGATCAACAATCAACAATAATTATCGTTTACAATGAAAGTTTGCGAAAAAAAAAAAAATCTTTGTATTGGTTACTCGAATGTGTCCGTAACTATACTTTGTATGGACTTTGCAACATTTTTTACAGACCCTTTGTGTGTTCGCGATATTTTTTTAAAGTCAAATCTTGTTTGGAATTTAATGTTTCTGGTAACAAATTACCTGGGTAGGGTAGAACTTGGTTACTAAAAAAAGATATTTAAATTCTGTCCACTATTTTTATTTTTATATGACTTTATATACCCTGGTCGAAAAACCTTTTTTACTGAGTATATATCAGTAAAAGAATCAATCAATAAATCAATAAATCAATCAATAAAATCAATCAATTAATCAATCAATCAATCAATCAATCAATCAATCAATCAATCAATGAATCAATTAATCAATCAATCAATCAATCAATCAATCAATCAATCAATCAATCAATCAATCAATCAATGGATGATTGAATGAATGAATGAATGAATGAATGAATGAATGAATGAATGAATGAATGAATGAATGAATGAATGAATGAATGAATAAATAAATAAATAAATAAATAAAAAATATATAAATAAATAAATAATAATATAAAAGTTATGATGTGTAAAATAAACACGGAATGTACCATTTCAAATTATATGTAATATTGGACGGTCTCAGAAAAAAAGTTGCTAGTATTTTACTTTTAACTATGACTTTTTAAAAAATGGAATGCAATTCATTAGTATAAATAAATATAATATTTTAAAAACAAAATAAATAAGCACATAAATCAGAAAAATAGTAATTGCACATTAAAATAAATTACTGGGAACTTATCTCATTGAAAATGATTTTTATGATCCCCGAAAAAATCAGGGGAGCATATACATGTAGTCGCCGCCTTGTCGTTTCGTCCGTCCGTGCATGCGTCCTTGAAATTCTTGTTCGGGCTATTTCTCTATAACCCTTTGTTAGAAGTTCGCGAAATTTGCTAGGAAGTATTAATATCAAGTAAGTGGAGATGCGCATATAGTCGTGACGTTCCGGTTCGATAATTTTCCACTGAGTTATGGCCCTTTGTATCTTTAATGCATATATACATAGTAGTCAAATAGAAAATTATTGTCCGGGCTATTTCTCTATTAATTTTAGAATTTGCGAGAAGTATCAATATCAAGTGGAGATACGCATATTGTCGTGACGCTTCCGTTCGATAATTTTCCACTGAGTCGTACCTCTGTCATCATTCAAATTATAGTTATTGCCCTTTGTAATTTGATACTTAGAATTGTTTGTCCGGAGCATAAGTTCCAAATTACTGATGGAACTGCAATAAAACTTCACACACAGATAGATGGCAATGAGAAGAAGTGTGTTAAAAGTTATTGCCCTTTGTAATTTTATACTTATACGTTTTTGTCCCGGGCATAACTTCAAAACTACCGACGGGACTGCAATGAAACTTCACACACATATAGCGGGCAATTAGAGAAAGTATAGGGTGTAAAAACCGTAACTATGTCTGATTCAAATTAAGAATTATTGCCCTTTGTAGTTTTATACTTATAATTTTGTCCGGAGCATAACTTCAAAACTACTGATGGGTCTGCAATGAAACATCACACAATGATAGAGGACAATAAGAGAAAATACAGAGTGAAAGAACCGTAACTCTGTCTTCGTTCACATTGGA
The DNA here is from genome assembly GCA_037043455.1 of Cyrtodaria siliqua. NCBI lineage: Eukaryota > Metazoa > Mollusca > Bivalvia > Adapedonta > Hiatellidae > Cyrtodaria > Cyrtodaria siliqua. Next base: position 35,777 of record JAWPHD010006210.1, on the reverse strand, counting down.
GTTATTGCCCTTTCTAATGTTGTACTTATTATTCTTGTCTGAAGCATAAGCCAAAAACTACTTATGGAACTGCACATTGAAAACTGCTAGTTGAGGAGCATCCATCGGTTCTACCGATTTTCTTGTTTTACTAGTTATGGAATATTGCCTTTGTTAAACTGTATCCTGCTTTTGAGACAAACCCCAACGTGCAATCATATTTTATCCCCATCCAATGTAAGTTAGTCTTGCCTTATTCCGGTTATTTGGACACAATACTAATAATACTAATTCTTATCAAAGACAGACATAAAGGTAAAAGACATTGACATGCATATAGCTTCACTCAACCGCAATGAACAATGTTATTTGAGTATGGCCATTGCAACTACGCCAGACACATTCCAGTATATTTATTGACACCCTGAGTATAGACACAACCCGTCCCCGGGTCAACTCAACTTCTCTAAAACAAAAGATTCGATATCTCTAGTCCACTAGTCACATAACTATTCAGAACTATCAGTTGACATGCAGATTTCTAAGGTAGCGTCATTGGATTCAGTAGAAAATTATGCAATATACCGGTACAATCATTGGTGCATTAGAAATCACTGTAGAGCAAAGCTGTTAGTGGCCACTCTCAAGATGGCAATTATGGCTCCAGAAGTTAGTTCTTCGCACAAAGAACTGCATCAATCCCAAACTAAGTACAATCAGAACGACTTGAGAAGAGCCCCGAATCTATCATTGGTTTCACTAACTCATTCCGAGTTGATATCAATGACTACGAATTATATTACTGTTCCAGCACAGAGAGATTGTTGATAATATATTACAGCATCAGGCTGAGAAGGCCATGAAATAGTTTGTCACGTGTTAATTAACACGCCGATCAGAACCCATTTCACGATCCAATCAAGAGAGCCCAATTGTAAACATTTTCTTCAAAAAAAAAACTGATTTAGATCAAAGCCGAACACACTATATTTGGTTAATTCCCTTATTGATCAGACATAAGATAGATCTTAAGTTGACGCTATCATACCGTCTAGGCTCAGTACCATGGTCCCTTGCAATAGCTGATGGCACTGCAGTTACAACTGACAGAGCCAAATTGCTCCACTGCTTAGAGGAGTCAGTTGAGCCAACTACACAGCGACCTACTGAATATGCTATGTATTTGTTTGACTGTTATGCAACATCTGAGAGCCAGCTTTCAGTTCTTGGTATATTTGACGATTTGGCAAAGCCGGTGTTTGACCTACTTCCCAAAGCACTTTGAGTCCACATGGTGATATACACTTCCGTTCCTAAATATATCAAGTAGTTTGAGTGCAAGAGGAGAGGGGAAACACCCAACTTTCCTGTTTTCAGGGCCGGAAAAGAAGACCCATTGTTATTTGAAGTGTTTCATGATTAATCATGACTAATCATGACAATACGAAACTATTCATTAATCTCATTTGCGCCCAGTGGAAAACAGTATATATGCACCAAAGCTCAAAGACCGTAAAATCTACTTTGTCTGGGAAAAATATCCCCGGCTCACCATTGCAGATGACATATCTGTCATCGCTGATGATCAGGATTATCTGTTTTCATCATTATGCTAAGGAGGAAGCAGACATCAGAATGATTATATCACTGTTAATTCTCACCATCAACAAAACAATCGTGATATGTTTTCCTCAAACAGATGATCTGATCCTGCTTACATAATTTATTTAAAGAATACAACCGTATGTCATGTTTGGCACTGGGCATAAAGTTCAACGTTTTATGTGATGAACACCCCTGTCTTGAAACATTGTGCTAAAATACAGGAGAGTTTATAGGAATTAATACGTACGGTAATTTAGTTTATAAGGTTAATTTAGAACCCCAACACCCGACAGTGTGTTTGTGGTTGACTGTCGTACTTGACTTTTTTCTGTTCGATTTGTTTTTTTTATCTAACTGTAAGCTGACTAAAAGCTTATGCTACATGCAATATATGAGAGTTTTATTCCTTGTGTTTTCAGAGAATCATATATTTCAAGTATGTTTTTACATAAATCTATGTAAAAAAGTGAACCTTGTGGTGCGGCAACAATGTGGTAGGGGAATATAAGCTTATAAATACGACATGCAAAGATCTTGTAGTTTAAGAAAGAAAGGTATTATCCTATGTAAATCAAAGTCACCATTTCAACAAAATTGGAAGAGGAACATACGATTATGGTACATGAAATATAAGATAGGTATATGCCATATGGCTTCAGAGAAGACTTTTCCAATTATTAAATATATATCGATACGTCTTTGCAAAAGATGTGAACCCTGGTGTCCATCCAAATTTGATTCCAAGGTCAGCATTTGAAAATTAGAGGACTATACTTTTATTCTTGAAATGCAAACTATTTTGCCTCAAAGTCTTGTAATTTCTGAGAACATTTTAAAGATGTTTCTGTATAATATATATAAGACTGTGACCGCGGGTCGGGAACAGGTTTGACCTCAGAGTCAATGTTCGATCAAACTTGGTAGAACCAAACTCACCTTATGATACATGCAATATATATATGAATGAGAAACATATGCTTTGGTTTCAGAGAAGAATAGAATATAGTTCAAGTTTTCCTTCAAATTAATCTTCCAAATTTGACCCCAAAGTCACCAATTAAACATAATTGATAAAGGGACATATGCTATTGTGCAAAATACAAAATATTAGAGCTATAGATCTTTTTTTAAATCTAAAACTAATTGTATGCACTTTTGTCAACTACGTAAACATCATGAAGACCCCCATCTAACACTGGATGGGTCACCAATACCAGTAGTGGATGAGACAACATTCCTTGGTCTTATTTTCGATCGTAAATTAACGTTTATACCGCACCTTAAATACTGGAAGGCCAAGTGCCTTAAAGCTCTTAATTTACTAAAGTTGCTGCAAACACTATTTTGGGGGGCAGATCGTAAAGTACGTTTACAACTTTATAGATCTCTTATCAGATCCAAGCTGGACTACGGCTCAATAGTAAATGGATCGACTCGCAAGTCATACTTGCAGATGCTCGATCCAATACATAATTAAGGATGACAACTGGCCTTAGGTGCCTTTCGTACATCACCAGCCGAAAGTCTATATGTTGAAGCTAATAAACCATCACTTATCATAGACGGGACAAATTATCCTTCAATATGCTATTAAATTACAATCTAACCCTTCAAACACAACTTTCGATACTGTTTTTAATCCTAGTTATGAACTTCTTTTTGACCGAAAACCGAAGGTCATTCGACCATTTGGTCTTCATATTAAACCAAAATTAAGAGACACTGAAATCGACCTTACTGTGATTGCCAAGTACAAAGTACCACATACTCCACCGCGGACTTTGGAAACACCAACAATTATTTTTGATCTTTGTAATAATAAAATATCCAGTACAGACCCTACTGTCATTCAAAGCAAATTTAATAAAATTAAATCGAAATACAGAAACTTTCAATATATATACACATATGGTTCTAAAGATGGAGATAAGGTAGCTGCAGCTGCTTTGTTCACCGTGGAAAACACAGCATAAAGAGCCGCCTGCCTGACAAGGCCTCTTTCAGCTTGCCTTAAATTATATTCAGAAATCTGATGATGACCATTTTGTAATATTTTCTGATTCCCTTTCATCTTTTCAAGCACTGGGTAATATGAAACTTGATAACCCAGTTGTGCTTCAACTTTTAGAACAGTAACCGGGCGGTGGGATCAAATGGAGAGGCTGGGTATTACTGAGGTTTTATTGACGGAAATGCATTGAAAGGTAGGAGTAAAATTCATATTTCCAGGGTGGGGTCTTTGGACTAAAGAAATCATCCTTAGCTAAAATAGGAGGAGCAGGATTTCTTAGTGGGGTGGGGGTTACATACGTAGAGCTGTTGTGTATAGGAGTGAATCTGTCCAGAAAATACTTTCGGTAAAAGAGGAGGTGCATTAGCAGGAGTTCTAGGTTAGGGATCATGAAGCTAAAGACGTTACAGAGTTTCTGGAAATTACTTACAATGATTATCTTGATAAATGAGATTTCACGGTGTGCCTTAAGTCAAATAAATTCTTCTTTAAGGTAAATAACATTGGATGAGGTTTGGTAGGCTGGTCACCGATAACATTCCTGGATAAAACTGCAAATTCAAAGAAGTACTGTCCACCGCGTCATAGGATCCGCCAATGTAAAACATAGTAGATATGGAGTAAAAACCTCGGAAAGAAAATCGTACAACTTAAGGGGTATACCTCCAGTATGAATAGTGCGATCTGGTTGGTAATATACCTTGGTCGAGATATTATTGTTACATATATCTCAATGTTGATAATTTTTATGTTTCATGTTTATTATTGATTTGACCTTGAAGTCTAATAGATGAAATAACCTAGCAGGGATTTATTTATTTACACTGTCACGTTTAACTGGGGTGACAATAGGGTATGAGTGAGGTTTGCTTCTATGCATCGTTGTAATTGCTATTTTTTTTGAATGTATGCTTTAGTTCTGTGAATGCTACATTTCCTGGCAATATCCTCTATATCCTCTTAAAAATAGATATAGGGTCCTATAGAAACCACAGAGTCCAAACGCATTGGCATCGTAGGTCCGCATTGTACTACAAAAAAGGAGCAATATTTAATTAATTATACAATGAAAAAGACAAAATACAACAGAAAGGATAGTGAAGACAGGGTTAGCAACTTGGAACGGTCAGTCATGAATAAGGCCTACAGGTTAGCTTGAATAAATTTTATGTGTACAAAATTCTCGCTATTATCCTGTCGTCAGCGCCCAAATAGACATGACAGTGCAAACAAAACTGCATCCCATCATAAGGAATTCTCTAACAATAAAGTTCACATCCAGAGAAAGTAACAAACGAAACACAAAGATGTTGTTGTAAAGCTATATAATATACAAAATAAGAAACATCTCAGGATGTATCGAGAATTGTAGTAAACAACCACAGCAGTTGCAACCAAAGTGAAAACCAATCTAGGGTACGGCCAGAAACCCCGAGAGACGAAAGCTCATGCACCTACCTCCCTTGTCGGGGTTTCAGTAGGTGCAATCATAGGGAAAACGTGAAGCGTAGTGACTGACTGTAGAGGGGTCAATCACTAAACACGCAGTGCGTTGTAATACTAAAGTGTCGTAACCTTTTCTGACGAACTTCCAGATTAATGTTGTAAAGTGGCCCGGAAATCCACCAGATCCCTTTAACTTATAAAGTGTATAGACCACATCTCCATCAAATAAAGGTTGTGATATTCCTAGTCGCAGAATAGTTTTAAGGTTGATATAGTATTTCTCCGGTAGGTTTTCGTCGCGGCGGTAGTATTTTGAGAAAGATCTATGTAGTTTGTCATAAAGAAAACCCTGCTGAAGAAGTTTACTTGTAATAATTTGATATCGATCATTGAAGTCTATAACGTCATTACAAGCTCTAGCAAAACGAATGAGCTGGGAGATATAAACCCCTTATGATGTAGGACGAGGTACATCCCCATCCAGGTGTGGATAGTTAACGATGTTAATGTTGAAGTCATCTCTCTTATCATAGATTTTAGTATGTATGAAATCATTAGAAATAGAGAGATGAAGATCGAGGAATGCTGCTTCAGTATCCGAAATGTTGGCTTTATTAAACATGAGCTCTGGTGGATAAATGTTAGTAACAATATGAGCAAAAAACGGATTATCAATATTGAGTATGTCATCTAGATACCGAGATGTATTATTAAACGCATTAATAACTTCACTCTGGCTAGCAGGTGACAAACTCAACATAAAATCTCTTTCATAGCAGAACAAAAACAAATCTGCGACAAGAGGCGCATACTTAGTACCCATAGAATACCAACAAACAGTTTTACCGTTACAGTAAAGATGTAATCGAGAAGGAAAGATAACAGTCTATAAACATCGGCACAAGTCCACACATTATAATTATCAATAGGGGCGTCTGCAGAGAAAGCCCTGACATTATTACAAGCTAGAAAAGTTGTACCGTCTCTAGCAAATGTCTTTTGATTAAGCTGAAGCAATTTATCTGTGATTAGATTATGTGGTAGAGTAGTAGTTAAAGTCGTAGGTGCTTAGAGAAGAGGCATGAACATGCTTACACCATAGTTTATCAAGGACTTCTCCGGAGTTTTTGATAGACCAAAACATAATGATTCCTGAGTTTTCAAAAGCCTTTCTTCAATGCTTAATAACATGTTCGTTAATCGCGCGGAAATTCAGGAAGTCAATAGTTTTGATATATTGGTCGTGGTACATGAACTTGAATTAGCAATAAAATGGCTTTGTATGGAATGTTGTGGAGTTTGGGTATTTAGTACATTGTAGGGACTCTCGTATGCTTACTATTTACAGAAACCTTTATAGTCTCCATAAAGGTCACATGCTGGAAAACAATGTCTTTCACCAGCAAACATGTGGTTAGATAAGAAGAAGTGCTCGCTAGCTCTGCATTTAAAGTATTGATGTAATGTAATCGTCAGACTATAATTATATTATTGGAAGCTTTGTCTGCAGGAAGTAGAACAAATTTAGTATGCAGATTCTGAATACCTTTCTTAATGTGTCGTAAATTGTAAGTAGACGGCCTTGGAAGCAGGGATGGATTTGATTCGTAATATAACATACGTAATTCAATAATTTCGGAAATAGTGCTTCCAAGCAGTAAGTGCATGTTTATCTGCGTTTTCGCGCTTACACCACTTAGTACAGAAATAGGTTAAAGAACCAGCAATTTCATTACGACAGGCAGTACAATCAATATCTGATAAAAGGAGATACTTAGGACCTTTGGAAATTAATTGCCGGACCCTCTTATCTTCAATAACATCAAGATTGTCAGTGAGAATGTGACCGGCGGGTTCATAATTTTTTTTAGAATTTTGACAATCTCAATCAGCAGGATTAGATATTTCGATTTCAAGATCAGAAACTATCCTGTTATAACTGAAAATAAGATTTATTGTTGATTTATTATACTTGAAACATATAACAGGAATCTCAATGTTCTTGAAACACTTAGGTGTTTTGTCAGTCAGTCACCCGCATGTCATTAAATACTCCAGCTAAATTAATGCAATCGATGCCTTTATTAACATGTTATCTTCAAAAAATGCCTTTTATGGTCAGATGGAGCATCTATATGCGGACGCAAAATATGTTGCGTGTAACTTCGAATAATAGATACAGCCTCATATAACGGACGTACATGCCGCTTCTTCGTCAAGATTATGTAAGCAAGACAAAGACAGACAGACTACTTTGCTAAGGAGGGTGTGTCTACCCGAACTCTTATAAATAGTATAAAGGTCTGTTACAGTAAATACTTTCTTAAATTCTCATTTAAGGTTGTGGTTCTTTCTGAGACTATGCGACCGTCGTTTACTTTTAAGAAAATACATGATGCTAAACGGATTTAAATCCAGGTTATTGGAATTGTTTCCTTCTTGATGAATGTTATCGTTTAGCCCCAATGGACACGGAGTTTGTAACTGCTTTATCCATTTGAGTTCAACAATATGTCTAGCTTGTATCTTGTAACCTTTATTAGCAGCTTTATCAAATTCAATAAGTTCCAAAGGCTGAATGCTAACATCATCTATGGAATGGCCAGAATCCCTAAAGTGTGTATAAAGAAAGTTTTTAAATCGTTTCGACTGACGCATTTTATACAAATGTTCACGAAAACGAACTTTCATGGATCGACCAATTTGGCCAACATATTGTATACCACATTTAGGAAGATGTCAAGTCCAAACATAAACGATCAGTAAATATCTGAAGATCTTTAAGGATAGAGAGATAGAATGTACGTCTACTGTTTAACCTATTAATATCAACTGGTGGTCTAATTTTATATCGATTTCGTACAGAAGTTTAAGTGGTGTTAATTTAACAGAAGGAGTATTTCTGAATATAGAATTAGTTCCAGGAATATGAATGGTAGATGCCGAATGAAGATTAATTCGTGATAGATTGATCGATAAATATTAGAATTTCCCTGGTGAAGATAAACAGTAGACACAGAGTGAAGTTTAAGAGGAGAAAGAATGACCTTTGGTGTTTTCAATAAATGACTAATGTTGCAAACTAGGGTCATAACCTCTTTTTATAAATTGTTTAAAAGGTTTATCATTATATTCCACAGTTTGAAAATCATGTCACCATCAATCGCATATGGGTAGATTAATTAGCCGCATTGCGTGTATATGTTAATTGTGCCTCCGGACGAGTGTGTTATGATGTAGAGATACAGTTTATCAGCGTGTGTTGTAGCTACCCTTTTAAGAAGAGAATTCATACGTTTGATTTCTGTGTTTCTCATCATAGCTAGGCGCCCTGCCATAGTTCTTCCGAAGGTTGTCTGTCCTTGGTAGTTCGCAAATATTTCTCCCTATATATATATGAACAACCTTTTTTTCAAAACTTCTGTAGTATTACATGTAACAAATATTGTTTACTTAAATATACTGAAAGATAAAACATATTTCACCACACTTTACTTCGACAACAGGCAGTTTTAACCCTACAATTTCTAAAATTGTATATGTGTTGGAACAAAAACGCACAGAGTTTTTTCTTTAACTGTTAAGTTCTACAGACCCCTGCGTTATATAAATGGATCCCAAACGTGTAAACATAGTATACAGTCTTCAAGTCAGTAATATTTAATGTTTGAAGTTAATTCCTACCTTTCAGGAAAACATGTATGCGCTAAGTATGAAAAAGCTGTAGCTGTAGCTGTTAAACCAACAAATCTCTCCGTGGTATGTATGAAAATACTTAAACTATACTTGATTTTAGTGTTTTGACAAATAAATTCTACTATCTAAAAAGTTAATTAGATTCATAATAATGAAATATAATAAACAATAAATACAAGTTTGAAAAAAGTATGTTATTTGTGTACATAGTCTTAGACAGGTATGCGTGAACAAGATGCGCATACACAACTGTAGGAAATGTCTTTAAACCATCACAAGCTGAAACGCAAACACAATGTTACTGTTACTATACATAAGCAAATCTTACCTCAACAAACGATTAACAAAGCTTTCAAAGATAGAAAGCCTGATAAATATAATGAAAAGTGAAATATTTCAAAACTATGTTGTTCACAATGGTAAATTCAAGAGTTATACTTAAAGGTGACGATAACTCCAATCAGTGCTAATAACATACATTCGGTATAATAAGCATGTTAAAAAAAGAGTATGATAATGGACCTTTGGAAACGGCCGAGCACGAAATATTGCAGTCTCGGTTTGATTGAGACTGTTCATGAGTGGTAGTGAAATATGCTAGCTACCGCTCACGCCCTCTAGCCCCGGGTTGAGCAGAAGTTTAATGTTTTTAATTGAAATTCATTTTTTTATATTTCATGTTAATTATATATCGTTGATGCTTTCTTATACAACCTAGTGCACACATGATATTTCATGTTTTGCATATAACTATTTAAGAGCGACTATTTATAAACATTGTTTTAATTTATATGCGCAGTGAACCCAATTACCTATTTAGATAATTAAGACATTTGTTGACACACTGATAACAAGTATATAGAGGATATTGGTTGTTATGAGTGAATATAGGATTTATTTTCATCGAGTAGTGAGAACATTTATATTTTCACGAGTGCTTTAGCACGAGTGAAAACTTTTGAGTTTTCTCACTACGTCAATAAGGTAAACAACGTCAAAAGTTGCAAGACGTCATTTTGAGTGAAAATATATTTTCACATGTGAAATATAAACAATGAAAATATAGGGTTTTATCTTAATCATAAAATCAACTGTTTCACTGGAAAGTATATAATAAAGGTATGTGTTAAATACCATGAAGATATCTAATTGTGTGTAGCCCTTATAGCTTTCATATGTATCGCATTACTATCTGTTATAACGTAAACATTTACATAAAGTATGTAATATTACTCACTTGATGATTGTGTACTATTTTTGCAGATGTATAATCCATCTAAATACAAAATCGTATGTATTAAAAGCTAAAGACAAATACATTGTTTCTTAAACAAACATGAGAAGGTAGTTTTACTACATCCACTTTGTACAATGCAATTAAAAGTTACGATAATTCCAATATGCACATGTTTTTTCCAAGTTATGCTTCCAAAGCGAGCTTTATATTCGTTGTATCTTTTATAACCTATTATAGAACGAAATGATCTCCGGAAAAAGCAATACTGTATTGAGTTCATATAAACAAAAAATATAAACACATTTTCAACACTATTTTTTTTATATAAATTCAATGTAACTATGTCAGGTTTAATAATAATTTCCGCTGTTTTCAAGCTTAATAGGTGTGTAACCTCGTTTTTACCTTTGGTACAACTTGATAAATTTAAGTGCCAAATATACCGTCTCTAAATATGTAGATGCTTTTTGCAGTTTGTCTTATATATTGTAAAGGTAATCATCAAGGGATTTCATATGCATACCCCCAGTTGAGTATTACAAGGTATATACATAGATGACGTCATCCTGAGATAAAGTGATACATGCATTCAAGTTAGACGGTTAAAGTAATTAATTTTGTTCAACGGTGTTCTTACTTTAATAGACACCATTAAACATCAATACTGATATGATTTTTACGGGTCATTCTCAGCTACAAACCATTTATGTAAAAACAAAGATTTCGTAACTTTGTCAATTTCTTCTGAGACGGATTAATATTACTTGAAATACACAGCTAACCATACCAATAAATGCTCATGTGTTGCGTTTATGTTTTGTGTGGCATTACATCAATATATCACAACGAATTCAGTTTATTTATATGCAAACAGAAAAAGCATTGCCATATTAACATAACACTATAATTAACAAGGCCATCGCCACTGACTGTCTCTTCTACCGAGTTAAGGTAGATGTATAAGGAGGATAGTAGGGGAAGGGATGTAAGAGATTGTTTATAGTGAACACGAATAACATATATACCGGGCATAGATTATAAATTTACAGAAAAGAAGGCAAACAAATTACTCCTTTAGGAGACCAACATTTGAATGACGGAAAGGAATAGGCACAGTGGCTATTGATTAATTTCCATTGCCATATTATCAAGGTAAATGTCAATTATGGAGTTGGGCATAGATTTATTGGTTGTGGTAATTCCTATACATGTTAACAATAAGTACAAAAGCAATACATTTGAAACTTTAAAAATAGTATATTACATTTAACTATACAAAACAACATTGACACCGTTCTTTACAGTTTTGAATGGGGTAAAAACAAAGCCAAAAACAAAAGATGGGCGGAGAATACCTTAGTGAATGTTAAACCAAATATTGCTCCAGTAAATGTTTAAACTATATCTTAAACATTTATGAAAACGTTAAGAATCAAAACTAACCTTAATGTTAGCAAAACATTTATTTGTAAATGGGACCAGAGTCAGTGGTAGGACAGGGCTTGAGCAGTTAAGTAGAGCTTACCCAAACGAATATTTAGACCAACACATAACAATGTAAGGGCATGTACTCTCAGAGACGTAAGTTTCTCCGCTGTTTTTCAGTAACTGCTACCGAGAGTGATTTCTTATGAATTAAGTTTATAAGGTAGGTTATGTTGTCTTTACGATCAAGGTATGGCTTATCCAAGTAAATGTAAATTCCGAGTTACAAAAACGTACCTCTGACAGTGTTGGGGTAATATTGATTCAAAAATCTTAACATCAAACAACTAAGAAACAATGTAATCAATTTATTTATTGTGAGTAATTAATTCAACGTTAAAGTCTATGGTGGAGTGGAACTTCATCAGGAAGTCGGCCTTACCTAGTAAATGTACATACCAAGTTGTAAAGCAATATATTTGACGGTTTTGGAAATATTCACAAACACATTAGCCAAGTGGTGACAGCACAGCCGTCGGAAAATATATCGCTATGTTTTGCCATTCATTAAAGTGAGCGATTACCAGACAAAAGTAACCACCATACCGTAGTTAGTGTATACCTTCTAACAATAGTTGACATTGTTCTGTACTTTTATTACTAACTGAAACATGTATGTCTCTGTTCGTCATTTAACACATGTACATTCATATGATGAAGTTATGGTACCTTTGAAATACAAAGCTTGAAACAACGGTGAATTAGACACTAAATAAATATATTACATTTCTTGCGAGTATTTTATGAGATCATCTGAGGGACGGAACAGTGATAATAAATAAATAAACATATGATTTAACTATAAAGAGTTTTTCAATACTAGTAAAAATACGTCTTAATAAATAAGCTCGTTCTAGCGCACTCGCTTGTTTATGCGGACGCAGTTTCACTCGGGATAGAAATCCCGTATTGAAAAACTTATGGTTATTAAACTCTATTGAAATTCATGATAGTATATAATCGTGTATGTAAATAAATAAGCCGTCCATCTAAACAATTTTAAAAATTAAAATGGTAGGGAACGACAGTTTTAATTTTAGTATTGTTAATATAATTTTATAAATGCTTCACCACAACGCGGGGAGTAGAGTGGGGTGGTATTCTCTCTCCTCCGTATCCATGTTATTTACCCTTCCCTATTTCCCTTCTCCCTTCCCTTTACTCTCTTTACCCTCCCTCTGTTTTTACATCTGCCTCCCTTCTCATTAGAAAACATGAGATTTTCTCATTGCGGATCACCATGGACCCATGAATCAATAGCTGACAGTTTACACTGTTTTTTCTATATTTTAGATGGAAGTGCTTTAATTTACAAAGCTTACACATAGTTACTGTCCATTTAGATCATTTTAAATAACCGTTGACATAGCCTATACCATACCAGATCATACAAGTCCTCAGTATTTCCAGAGGGCTCCTGCTGGTCAGTAGCCAAGGGGAAACAAACGGGGGATTTCTTTATTTACACTGTCCTGTTTTAATGGGATGACAGTAGGGTAAGTGTGAGGTTTGGTGCACCCTAGAACCGATTTAAACCCCCAGTGGCCTACTTTGCCACTGACCGTTCCAAGGCGGTAGCCCTATTGTCAACCCTTTTGTGTTTGTGATGTCGTTTGCATTTTTTATTAATTTTGCCTTTTCGTTTGTCTGTTTGCGTGTTTGTTTTTGTGTTTTGTGGTTGACTGTCGTCCTTGAATGCTGCTTTCCCTGTCCGATATTTTCATCCTTCTGTATATCGTTCGCACTGCTTCTATATATTTCCTAAGAGGGGAAAGAGAGGTGAGATATCACAATGTACCTGCAGCATTATCCATAACAAAAACTTTCCTTCCACACAAATGTCTACAGACTATAATAATAATCGTAAGTAGGTCATAATTCTTCATTTTAAGATCATATAATGCCAAATTAAGGGTTTTTATACGATATAGAAAGATTACTTCACAATAAATAACTCTCAAACTATGATAATCCTTCATCTTTTATCTTTACAAACTCGATATTTTAAAACTATCACTCCCCTTCACACCCGCCCCCGCCCCCTTGTCTCCCGACCCTGCCCCCTTCTCTCCCGCACACAGCCCGCTCGTCTCACGATCCCAGCTCCTTGTCTCCCGTACCCCCGGGACCCCAATATCCCCATCCACAACTTCGACTTTCGACAATATTAATCAAATAATAAATATAGCACCTACTTTATTTTCTGTGCATTTGACGTTGGGTATTCCAATTCATGTATACGTAGTTTTCGTTATTAGCCGAACTACAGTAGACGGCACCTTTAGATTTCACTTTATAATGTACCGTTAAATACCAATCCAATTCTAAAATTAGTAACAACAAGTCTGCACATTAAACTGCTGTTCGTTATGGTATCGACAATGTCAAAAGACACAAAAACGTAGATATGTTAAAGGCTCCATAAACACATTTAACAATGCATGTCAAAGGATACTTATAATCAAAATACAGACGTATAGTAAATAGACGTGTTATCATTAAACTGCCGGCTATCTACAACATTAAACTTTGCCCTTTTTCAAACTCAAAATGGGTCACTTGTATCAACCGCATATTTGATAACACATACGCATGGCAATCGCGTGATGACCAGCGAAGCAATAAATAAAGATTAGCGATTAAAATGTGTGTGTGTGTGTGTGTGTGTGTCTGTGTTCCTTTGCGTACGTGCGTCCGGGTTTGTGTATGTATGGAGTTTAATGTCGTTTTGAACAATCATTCAGACATACCACGACGGTGTCTACTTGCAGTAAGCTCTTTCAACTCAAATACTTCGCCATAGACACCAGTTACATTAGACTAACACCTGGCCGACCAGTCCAACACTACCCTTTATAGTATATGCTGAGCGTCAAGCAACGGAGCCACTGTTACCATTTAAAACAGAAGTATCTAGCATGACCATGCTGTGGATTGAAATCAGGGCCTCCCGCATATTATCTACCATTGCGCAATGACCGCGGTAGATAAATGAGGAAGTGTGGCGGGCTTTGCGTAAAATTGCTACATTGTATACAATAACTTTCAAGTGCATATATCTTATAAGATTGGACATTTTTCAATATCGGATAGGAGTGGGTAGGGCGTTAAAGTTCTCCGGCCATGTTTTGTTTCATGAACATGTTTATGTTTATCAAAATCGAAATAAATACACAACAATATATATTTACAATTCACACATTGCAATATCGGTGAAAAGCGAAAATAACATTTTATTTGATGAGAAAACTTTGAACGGGTAAATAAATCCAAAGGTAAATGTATTTATCAATTATCTGGTGATAGTTGTGCAGCTTTACATTGCAGATTTACCTCATATTCCCGTGCAGTCACACAGTGGTAAAAGTAGTATCTACGTCATGCAAATAATACGTATGTGTACATACAGCTTAGTAGCGGTTTTAAATATACGTTTCTCTCCGGAACTATCAAGAAATGTTCATTTGATGTTTAAGAGTAAAATTTGTTAATTATAATACTACAGAAAGGGTGGCCATTCACCTTTAAGTGTTCAATAGTTTATGTGGAGGTGGTGTAAGGAGAGAATCAGGGAGGAAGCGCGAGGTCAAGAATATTTACCTTTTCTGCAAAGAGAAGAAGAAAAAGAGGAAGAAGAAGGAAGAAGAAGGAAGAAGAAAGAAGAAGAAGAAGAAGAAGGAGAAAATATGGTTTTATGTAATGGAGAGTGGGCCTAACCTGGTCATTCACCATGGAACCATTTTGTTCCGTTTGGTATCGACGAAATGTTTCGAAAAATATCAACAATGGGGACTATAGGATTCTATCTGATAATCCCAAATTTCTATGCGATGATAAAACGGAAGATAGGGCAAGGAGAACCCCCACGCACCCAACCCCGCCCTGCCCCAACCATCACCCTACTCATCAAATGGGCCGAGCCACAGGTGAGTGGGTTAATCTGTTTATATATTTTTCGACTGTTTCCAAAGATTATGATCGATTATTGTTCGATTCATAATTTAGACATTTATCATATAAGCCGGCAATATCACAGCCGTATCACAACCGTACTAATATCACAGCCGTACCAAAGGACAGATATGTATATACCACGTTGATTTACGTGAAAATTTACTTTCGATGGAAGTTATAGTGAAATAAACACCTATTTGAGCACAAAACTAAGACGCAGACAACGCATTATTTGCAGTTTACATTTGCGAAATCTTTCACGGAGAGGGTAAGCATTCGAAGCTCCTAGTGATATTCGTGCGTTATTATTAGATATAACCAACAGAATTCCATTTACGAAAGCTCTAGCCTCATTCTAATCATCTCGATCAAGTCCAAAGAATCATATCTCAAATGAGTCCTGAAGGAATCCATATTGGTTGCGTCTTACTAAGTTAACATGGCGGCGCCCTAGGTCCCATAGATTCGCACCAAAAGTCATTCGCAGTCAAGTCACTATTATGATCAAATTGTGTAATTTCATTTAGCCGATTATTCTATTTATAGATTATATGCATGAACGCTCTGATAATACATATCATCTGTAGTGTACGATAATTACAAGTGTTTTTCTAAATGGTGGTATACGTCATTTTCATCAGATCGTAGGCTAAATAAGATGCTGAATTTTCCTGGGTAGATCCAGTACTGTAAAAGCAAACCATAAATAAGCACGTTTGGCTCATACATTGTTTATATTATTGCAACTATGTTCTGCCCCGCTGACTTCCAGTAACCAAAATGTAACGATTTGGAACATTCTGATTAGTTGAAATACATGCGAGGTGTGATTCCGAACTTAGCCGGAATTTACCGAGTTTGTACGAATGCTTTAATCTCTATCGTTTGTTTTTAGCAGACGGAGTTATTGGTTCTTGATTTGCATATGCTAGTAAGGAAGGTTTACTTTGTAATATTCTTCAAATATAAATTAAGAAAAACAATGAGAGAGAGAACACCTTTCCGTTTCAAAGTATCATTAAAACATGAAAAGCTGCAAGCTTATAGCGTTAATTTGTGAATAAATTACTTTCTCCATTGACATTAATGTTATTGAGTCACATATTTTTGACATGAATGTGGCACATAGTACTAATAATTTGCTGCAAGTTATTTGTTTATTTACGATACAGTTCAAGGGTACAGCTGTTTTTATTGGTAGTTGCTCACAACGTTTATGTATAAATTCGAAAGTTCGAAAATGTTCAACAATTATCCATTAGAACGTATGAATACATTTCGTATACCTACAACAACAAGATATGATAGAAATGGGCCATCAGTCTCTCTTGTTTATACTGCCCCTTTCCAACAAAATGAGAGATTACTATTGATAATAGTTACTACACCTCGGAGGTGTATATGCAATGGTGGTAATAAACCTAAGGTGGCTTCATCATACCCAATCTTTGTGGCTTTAAAGTAGAATATCGCTTAAGCCGGTGCTAGGAGGCGTGAGGGGTGTTGCACTTACCATTACCTCTCATGAACAGACTCAGTATAACCGAGTCTGCTAATTTTCTGTTGTTTGTGTTTGTTGCTTTCAAGGGATCCACGTTTCAGTATTAATTATCATTCACACTATATTTTGTTTAGTGCTGTGTGGCGGTCGTAAAAAGTTGTCCCGACTACAAAAGTAGTGTTATTACTTACTGGTCCTTTGAGATCAGCAAGCCCAATCTTTGTGGCTTTAAAGTAGAATATCGCTTAAGCCGGTGCTAGGAGGTGTGAAAGGTGTTGCACTTAACATTAGCTATCATAGACAGACGCAATAAAACCGAGTCTGCTGCTTTTCTCTTGTTTGTCTTTGTTACTTTCAAGGGATCCACTTTTCAGTACGTATTACAACAAATATACCGATGTGCAGGACAATTCCAATCTCATATGTGTTATGAAAAACCAGACTGATCTTAATGATCTGTCTAATTTATTCATTGCCACTAAATGAGGCTGGCTGTTTCGAGGAGGGTCCTTGCCTACTTTGTTCGTTATGACGGACTGTGCTTATCTCTTCTTTGCGTTACGACGTCGTGTTTTGTGGGTATATGTTGATATGTTCATGGAATGATTTACAAAATGTGGTATGAATCAACAGTATCCGATTACTACAAACAGCAAACATATATATATATAAGTATATACATAAGTCGATCAGGGAAATGTAGAATTCACAGAATGCATTCATCCAAAACACAGCTCGATGCAGACGCTCGTCTCTGTTAAGAACATCAGAAAGATTAATAAAGGTGAAAGCCAGTCATACAATGAGTTTAATTATGGAACAGAGTATCTAAATTAAGTAGGCCATAGTCAGTCTGGGACCCCTCACCAAGAGTAGCTTAACCTTTAAGTTACATGATGTCTTTACTGGCGGCATTATGACAACGATAACATCGAAGACGATACGTAGGTGATGACAATAGCTGCTCTTCTGTGTGTTTTTTCTATAATAATATACACAATTTTCAAACATTCAGAACTAAAAAACAGCAGCTATACAAGTTAGCATAGTTTAACCAGGATTTCCGTATCGCGTCAATATATTGTGTTAAATGAATTCAATTAGAATATACGATCATATGAACAATAATAGGAGTGTACCTCTATGCTACAATTCATGAAATTCAACCAGAGACCTTCTCGTGCTTCAGGGAGCTTCACCCGACTGGCCCATTTCACTCTTTACTTTGATTGGGCCTTGACAGCTATGCTTCTGATTTTGGTTTTAATGTTACCTTAGACAGCGTAATGCCAGTGTTAATGCACTGTTGAACGATTTCTTTGCTTTTAACATCACTATGTTTGAATATGTATTTCAACACAATGACATTAAGAGACATAGGTACCGTTTTATATGCATGCAGATAATAAATCACACAGACTGAAACGATAATGTAACAATACTTTCGAGTACGACCATTTTTCAACATCTGACATATTAATATGGCGACATGTTAATTGCATTTTAAGCAAAACAAATCGCTCGTTGTACATGTATCATGAAGGAACATATACGAATGTAACAATAATCCATAAATTAACAAGTATACATTAACTTCAAATTGGTTTGATCTTGACAACAATGGCAACGTCATGAACTTGCACCATTAACATGATTAACGGTATATACAAATACTCAATATAGCATATAAATATATCAAAAACAAAAACAAAATGCTTCAAGTTATCTTCAAATGGTGAAACTATAACATGAAATAAAACAAAATTCTGAATACATTTCAAATGCATCAGATGCCATTATACTATGAAATAACACAATTGTTAAAGCTTACTTCAAATGATAATTATATAAAGCCCACACATTTTTTGTTTCTTTCTTTCTTTTAAATCATTTACTCTTTATCATGTTTATAAATATCTAAAACCAAAAATATGAGTTTGAACTGACTATAACACTGTGTGAACCGACTCCATTACAAATACACTACCATGCATGCAGATCTAAAATTCTTAAAACTAGGAATGTGTCGGTGGACAAGAATTCACCCGCTTAAGCTATAAAATATAAAATGACATAAGGGCCATAACTCCGCTGAAATGTAATCAACTTAGACGGCATGATGGTATTCATAACTAGACTTCTTATTGATACTTTCTACCAAGTATCGCCAAAATCTGGTCAGGATAAGTACTCTGGACTAGAAGGGTGTTCCACTGAACACTTGTGACTCCTGTCGTGTGCTTATTTCAGCAAGTAAAAGCTAACTATAAAGTTTTGTTATGCTGCAGGTTAAAATTTAAAGGACATACTTCTGCCAAAATGGAAGTCAGAGTTATTAGACATATTTAACAATATTCCTTAAGTTAAGATGCAGATGTGTGTGACGTTTAAATAACATAGGTCAAATATGTTTCAAGTTATGGCCAAGGTAAGGTGCAGGTTAAAGTGTGACAGACGACGACGACGGACAAAAGGTGTCTGCCATGCTACGCAGGCGACACAACAAGGAAGTCTGACATGCGGACAAGGGCAGCACTATATGTCCCAACCTCCATATATGGCGAGAGGAACGCATAAAGCATTTGGTTAGTCAGGAATTAGGAAACATTTACTTTTTTGTCTGGCTTAATATGAATGAAAAGGTTATTTCAATACATTTCAAAAGAAATAAAACAACCCTTCAAAAGAAATAAAACAACCCAGGTTGGGGATTTTAAATTACCAATGCCAAAAACAATAATGCATTTTATCATTGCAGTTAAAACTATTGCAATTTTACCTTTTATGAAATACACCTTTCTTCAAAAGAAATGTACATGTTATAAAATGCATTGCTTCCATGTCATAAACTTTTTCCAGAGATTTTTTCTGTACACAAGAGGGCCATGATGGCCCTAAATTGCTCACCTGAGGGCAGTCATGTTTTGAGCAATTTTTGTCGAGTGTCACTCAGTCATCAAATCAACAAGACTGTAGTTTTGTTCAATAAGATATAAGAAAAGATCCCCTCTGACTGGAAGCCATGTATTTTTTGTATCGAATCAACGTGCTTTATGCTATTTTTAATCACACAAAGTCACCCTTAAGCATTATATGCTCAGGTGAGCTAAAACACAACAGGGCGTCAGTTTCAGCTCAGTGTTATGCACAGTATGCAAAATATGTTATATTATCAAATATAATATGATGACATGGCTGGATGTCCTATAGCTGATAGCATTAACAAAACGTTGGTAAAAGTTTCCTTATAGTTATATAGGGAAGCTACCCGCCCACTGGCGGCTATATGTTTTGATGAATCAACCCAGTTTGAACAAACTTGGTCACCCAAACATCATTTGAAATTTATTTTGAAATTCATCAAGCGGTTTCAGACAAGAAGATTTCTTAAGTTTTCCATATAGAAATATAGCAAAATTTGGCCTCTCCTCCTGCATGCTGGCGGCCATGTTTTTTGACGAATCTGTGAAATTATTCTGAAAGCGAGCCTGTAGTTTTAGAGAAGAAGATGTTTAAAGTTTTCCAGCTTGTTTTCTTTCAGTTGTTCCATAATTTGAACAATCTTGAGAGAAGACCAACCAAGGATCATTCCTGTGAAGTTTCGTCAAAATTGGCCAAGTTTCAGAGGAGAAGTCGATTGAAGCAATTGTGGACGCACGCACACACGGACGCAAGGCGGACGAAGTGCGATCACAATATCTCACCCTTGGGAAAATAATGTACATACAAGACGTGATTCAAATTATTTGGCAGTTTCAAATACCAGCAGTAAGAAGTCAATTTACCACACAAGATAATGCACTTTATGGAATTTGCTATTTACTACTGGCCTTACCAAATGCTGAAAAATGTGAATCGATTATTAAAATATTCATCAAAATGGCAATATTTCATTTGAAGCTGGAACCCAGGTCTACCATGCTCTTCACTGAGCAAATCAAGAGGTATAAAACTATTTGTAAAATCTGTATGAATCTGGTGACTATGTCTTGTTCTAGCATCACAACATCTGGCGTGATATTGGATTTAGATACCACGTTTTTGTCAGCATCACAGATGGGGCCGGGATCTGAACTGCATCGCTGAGGTTAACATTCTTGGACACTAAGTTATTCACCTGTAGAAGCAAAGTGAATGTTATAAGAGATGTCACATACTGTATTAACAATAACAGGAAGTACTGCCTGTTTGTGCAGACACTCGACTTTCGATGCCTTGTCTATTTATCGGGAAACTAAGTTAGAGGGCATAATTCTGCTTAAAAGCATAACCAATCACGGCACTTGTCTGTATGAGTTCTTCACATGACAATGAATACATGTGTGATGTTCATGGAATTTTGAGATATGATGAAATATATTAATTTAACAAGAGACACTGCCTACCGGTGCAGACGCTCGACTTTCAAGGCCTTGTTTACATATTGAGATACTATGTTGAAAGGCATAATGTCGCTTAATTCCATAACAGATATTAATGTACTTGTTAACCAAATGTTGTAAGTATAAGAGGTGATAATTCTATTAAAATAAAAGCATGAGTTTAAAGAACCTGGTTGTCTGATGTTGTTAAATACATGTGTGAAGTTTCAATCATGTATGTGAAGTATTTTCAGAGATACAAGTTTACATACAAACTCTAACCCTGATGCAGACGACAATCAAGTGATAAAAATAGCATTTTTTTCTTCGAAAAGGTCAAGCTAAAAAATGATTAAGGTGACATAAAAGCTTTAACCAGTTTTTTTCCTAAATATAAAATGGACCATAATCATGATAACTGTGTTAAGTTTGAATCCATAATGTAAATCAGTTTCCATCATACAAGCTTACATACAAAAATAAAAAAGTGGTCACAATTTATAATAAAATCATGAGTTATAGAACCAGGTTCTATTATGTTGTCTTATGACAAGTGTAAAGTTTAAGTATAAAACTTTAAAAAAAAATTCTAAATACAAAAGAGGCTGTAATTTTGTTA
The DNA here is from genome assembly GCA_037043455.1 of Cyrtodaria siliqua. NCBI lineage: Eukaryota > Metazoa > Mollusca > Bivalvia > Adapedonta > Hiatellidae > Cyrtodaria > Cyrtodaria siliqua. The sequence continues at coordinate 13,883 of JAWPHD010006210.1, read as the reverse complement.
TTAAAATAAAAGTCTGAATTATAGAACTTAACCATGAACTGCTTTCTACAGGACAAGATCAATCATAGTGACCTCCCTTGGTAGAAATTGTCAATATGTACATATGTTTATAGAATTTGAAGACTAAAATTTTGAGCGGAACGCAACATTTTATCATTTTGTTAATATGCAAACGTACGTTTTGTGCACACTAAATATAACAGAAATTGAGAACACATAGTGCTGTCAATATGTAAGTGTGTGCATTGTGCAAGTGTAATTTTTTCAAAGAAACTGTTCTTAACGTAAACATTAAAGTAGCTAACCCACCAACAGTAGCCAACTTTTACAATGTGCACACCGTTTCTAAACTTACTGATGACAAGGTATATAATTATATAACATATTTTGAGAATCAAATTAAGAGTTACCTATTCATAATTCGTTTTACGCATATTCAATCATGGTTATTTTAAAAACCAATGAATAAACCTATACTTTTTTAATTGGCGCATGTACATTATTATATGACCTGAACACTTGGATACAGGTTTTAATAAACGCTCTTGTAGTGTAATTTTGCCGTTATTTGGCAGGTAAGTTTCTTTAACATAACAGAATGGTGACACCATGTTCAACTTTTCCCTATTTACAGTGGCTCTACAATGACCAGTTTTTGTGCATGGCCACTTTAATGTGGTGCAGACTATGTTTTAAGAGGACATATCAAGAAATGAGAAAGTTATAGCCAACGTTATGTTTTTGTGAAGAAAAAATTTAGTATTTAACCCATATAATGACCTTTAGAGCGACCTTGACCTTTATATTTAAGTATGGTCATGTCGATGTTGTCATGATGAGTATCAATTGAAAGTTTGATGAAGAAATATCAAAAAATGAGTAAGTTATGACCAACGTTAAGTTTTCGTGTAGAAAAAATTGGGTATTTAACCCATATATTGACCTTCATTGTGACCGTGACCTTTATATTTTAGCATGGTCATGTCGATGTTGTCATGATGAGTATATAATGAAAGTTTGATGAAGAAATATCAAGAAATGACAAAGTTATAACCAATGTTAAGTTTTCGTGAAGAAAAAAACGTGTATTAAACCCATATAATGACCTTCAGTGTGACCTTGACCTTTATGTTTTAATATGGTAGTGTTGATGATGTTGTCATGATGAGTATATTTTGAAACTTTTATGAAGAAATATCAAAAAATTAGAAAGTTATCACCAATGTTAATTTTTCGTGACCTTAACTGTGACCTTGACCTTTATATTTTAGTATGGTTATGTCGATGTTGGCATGGTAAATACATATTGAAAGTTTAATGAAGAAATATCAAGAAATGAGGAAGTTATAGCCAATGTTAAGTTTTCGTGACGGACTGACTGACGGACGACAAAGTGATCAATATGTATCGCATTTTTCTTCGAAAAGGCGACACAAAAACTGTTTATCAAAACTCTATCCAGGTGTTCAGTTCATATAATAATGCATATGTGCTGATTAAAAGTATAGTTTTATTCACGTTTTCTTAAAATACTCAAGATTGAATATGCTTAAAATTAATTATGGGTTGGTAACCTTTAATTTGATGCACAAGTTTTGGGGTTTGGCTTGGCTGGTATCTATAGAGTTTAGATTCACAAAATATGTAAGTTATATAAAATTATATATGCATGTCATCAGTAGGTTTAGAAACAGTGTAAATTTGTTGCAATATTTTCCTGTTGATGGCGGGATAGCGACTTAAATAAGCAGCACTAGATATAGGTTTTTGAACAATTATTTATCGACTGGAGAATGCTTTTTAACTTGGATATTGCAAAATAAGTTGACAAAATATTTTTATTGACATTTAAGTTCAGTACATGATATTAATTCCTTTGTTATCAAACAGAGAAATACTTAACTTAGACCCTGTTATATGAAATATAATCCCAACCTTCCTAAATCCTACAGAAATGCATTGATGAAGTTTCAACTAAATATATGCCTACCAGAACTAAAGTTTCTAGGCATAAACCATTTTCTATTTATAGTAAAAGGTAAGGAAACGGAGGTATGATCGAGACAAATGCTGTTATCCTTCAAAGGTCTTACTTGTCAGCGCTAATGCATTTTTTTTCAATTTTGAGTAGGATTTATATCATATCTTGCTTGCAACACTATGACATCCTTTTATTATTCCCCTAAAACCTTACAACTAGTATTAAAAGTTTAGGAAAATTATAACAAGAGGTCAATGACCTTGAAGCTCTACCTATTGGTTTTATAGCTAGATCAGCATTCTGTGAAGTGTCATGAAAATCCGTCAAGTAGTTTCAGAGGAGTAGTCGATACAAGATTGTACTATATAACTCTATGTAAACAAAGAAAGCCGCTGGCAGCCATGTTTAATGTCGATTCAAAATAATTGTCAACACGGACCAACAAAATGTCATGCTGATCATTTTAGAAAATGTCTCAATCACTTATAGTTTTCAAGAAGTAGTCGCTAAAAACTTGTTTTTTAAAAATCTATTTTTAGCTGTGTCGGCCATCCTGAATTTCCGGCCGATCTGAAATTGTGCTAGGATCAACTAGATGTAACGAGTAACATCCCAGTGAAGCTTCATGAAATCCGTCAAGTAGTTTCAGAGGAGTAGTCGTTATAAGTTTTCAATATATAACTCTATGGAAACAAAGATGGCCGCTGGCAGCCATGTTTAATGTGTTATCAAAAGATTTTCGACAAGGATCAACATCATGTCATGCTGATCATTTTATAAAAAGTCCCATATCAATATCACAAAGTTTTCAACAAGTAGTCGCTACAAACTAGTTTTTTAAAAATCTATTTTTATCCGTGGCGGCCATCTTGAATTTCACATCAATGTGAATTTTTGTAAGGATCAACTATACATCATGGGCAACAATTCTGTTAAGTTTCATGAAAATATATCCAGTAGTTTTAGAGGAGTAGACGCCCCAAAATGTTTACGGACGGACGGACGACGGACATCGCACCACGGCATAAGCTCTGCTGATTTTTGATCAGTAGAGCTAATAACATTAATAATTAAAGGGACACACCGCAAACTTGAAGTTTGTACCAGGCATCCAGTTTCACTTTTATACTGCTTGTATCTTCATAATTCTACCAACTGTTTAAATATATTATTGGTGCAGTATAATCAAGAGTTAGTAATAGTTAAAAACAATTTGCCTTGAACGATTGTAGTAATTAATATCAATGATTGAAAAAAAAAAGAAAAGTTATAGGGCAGCGCGAAAGTTTTAAATATATCAATATTGTTGTGTGTCACTTTACAGATTGTTATAACAACCCCATACAAGGTGGGATAAGCCAATCCAAGTGCAAAAATATATTTTACCTTCACAAGCATTGACATGACATCTTTCTTATCAGAAATTTCCTCGAACACCTTGACCAGACTCTGTATAAACGAGCTTCCATCGTTCTGGTGTCGCCAGCTTACATGGCCTGCAAAATGAAATGAAATTAAAACAGATACATGTAGTATAAATTGTGGTATGATTGGTGAAAGGACAAGGTATATTAAGAGGGTAGTTTTTGCCCCTTAAATATTCAAAATACAAAAGACATTATTTTACTTTAATTTGGAGTGCATGCCTAGAAGTAAATTGTTCATATTCAATATTCAAAAGCTCTTTTATTTTATTTATCTAGAAGATTCAACAGGGTCTCAACAAATGGCATTTTTGATAATATTGTCATATTGTGTAGATTTTGAACTTTTCTTGGCAAATTTTTATCCTAAAAATATAGAGCGCACCTCCGAGCACACCCAGTTTTTACGCTGATGACGTGTCCCTATCAAGTACGTTTTAATAAAAAATTCGATGAGCTCGAGGGTGCGCTCTATATTTCCAAAACCAAAAACTGAGTAAAAACTGCTAAAAATTAACCTAAATCTTCATTTTTGAAAGAAAAGGCCTTGTTTATGAAGCTCATAAACTAATTTAGAGCATTCAAACTTACTTTTAATGAGTGCTAAGCATTAAATTGATTAATTCAGAACAAGAGGTCAATGACCTTGAAGCTCTACTGATAGGTTCTGATATCTAGATCAGCATTCCTGTGAAGTTTCATGAAAATCTGTCAAGTAGTTTATGAGGAGTAGCGGCCTTCATGTTTTTACTATAGAACTGTATGTAAACAACGATGGCCACTGGTGGCCATGTTTAATGCCGCATCAAAATAATGTTCAACATGGACCAATATAATGTCATGCTGATCATTTTCGAAAAAAATCCCATGTCCATATCACGAAGTAGTCGCTACAAACTTGTTTTTATAAAAATCTATTTTTATCCATGGCGGCCATTCCCGTCCGACCTGAAATTTTGCTAGGATCAAGAGCAATCTTCATGAAAATCCGTCAAGAAGTCTCATAGTCTCATAGGAGTAGTCGCCACAAGCTTTTCCTATATAACTCTCAGTAAACAAAGATGACCAATGGCAGCCACATTTGAATCAAAATAAATCTTGGTTAGGACCAAGTACATGTCTCATCAGTAAATTTGGTAAAGGTTCCAATTCAATATCACTTACGGTTTTTGAGAAGTAGTCGCCACAATTTTAAAAACTATTTTAGTAGTTGCGGCCATCTAGAATTTCCTACCAACCTGAATATTTGCTAGGATCAACTAGTCATCAAGAGCAACATTCTTGTCAAGTTCCATGAAATTCCATCTGGTAGTTTCGGAGAAGTAGTCGCCACAAGTTTTACCTATAACTCTAAGTAAACAAAGATGGTCGCTGGCGGCCATGTTTGACACCAATCAAAATGAACTAAAGTTAAGACCAACTACATGTCGTGCCAGTCATTTTGATAAAGGTTCCAAATCAGTATCACTTACGGTTTTTGAGAAGTAGTCAGCAAAATATCGCATTTTTTAAATATATTTTTAGCCGTGGCGGCCATCTTGAATTTTCGGCCGACCTGAATGTTTGCTAGGATCAATTAGACATGAAGAGCAACATTCCTGTGAAGTTTCATGAACATCTGTCAAGATTTTTTTCAGAGGAGTAGTCGCCAAAAGTTTTTCCTATATAACTCTAAGTAAACAAAGATGGCCGCTGGTGGGTATGTTTGACATCCAATCAAAATTAACTTTGATTAGAATCAACTACATGTTGTGCCAGTCATTTTGGTAAAGGTTCCAAATCAATATCACGTACAGATTTGAGAAGTAGTCGCCACAAGGTCGCATTTTTAAAATATATTTTTAGCCGTGGTTGCCATCTTGAATTTCTGGCCGACCTGAAATTTTGCTAGGATCAACTAGACATCAACAGCAACATTCCTGTGAAGTTTCATGAAATCCGTTCAGTAGTTTCAGAGGAGTAGTCGCCACAAAAAAATGTTTACAGACAGACAGACATAGGGACGACGGACGCCGCACCACGACATAAGCTCTGCTGATCTTTGATCAGTCAAGCTAATAACTAAGGGGGTGGAGCTATACCTTGCTCTAACTTACAATAAATGAAAGTTAATGGCTAATGACCTTCAGTATTTTACACACCGGATATTTCATTGATTGCAGGGCTTAGTTAAAAGTATACCACTTTGCAATGGTATAAAATTATATATATTCATTACGTGATAATATGAAGTAATAACAAACTTCTGACTAACCGGGTATTGTAGAATATGCGATGAGGAAGTCCTTTCTGTTTGGTATACGGCACCCAGCTTTGAATGGTGGTGATTGTTCTGGGGCCATACTTTTCACATCAAAAGTAACAACACCAGTCTGTTCACCTTGATCATAAGGTAAGCTGCCTTTGTCTTCCGAATCTGTTGTTAATAATCAAAATGACCATTGGATGATACAGACTATCTACGACAATGCCAAAATGAGCAGTCGAGTATGTTCCATTGGTCACTTAACTACAGACTGCCAAACACCCTTGTAAACCAATGACACCAAGAAGACGTATCCCAAACACCGCCTTATATTTTCTTTTACGGAAGAAAGAGTCTAATACATGTACATGTATATACAAATTATTTAAAAAAAAACAACATCAAGGCATATAGTTCATATCATTCCACTTGCATAGTCTAATTTATTGAAATTATTTCAAATAACATTTCAAGGCATATAGTTCATATCATTCCACTTGCATCGTCTAATTTATTCAAATTATTTCAAATAACATTTCAAGGCATATAGTTCATATCATTCCACTTGCATCGTCTAATTTATTCAAATTATTTCAAATAACAACAGTTAACGTCTCACACCACAATTAATAGGGTCCCATTGTAATGTTTTTGTTCGTGGCATAGAGATAAAACAGATTTTGCAACATGTATTTATGCTTAAATTCTTCATTGATCCAATATCTGCAATTTAAAACACATTTAACAAATATTTACCAGATTGAACTTTTTTTAATTTCATGTTTGCGTGACACCTATCAAAATTTAGACAAAAATACAACTCCCAGGTGATTAGACCCATGATGTGTAAAATGAGGCAGAATTAGCTAGAAATCGTATATCAACACACATTTTTCCGTGATCTCTTCCTAAAATGCTGTAGATTTAGAACCTGGTAAAGATAAATCAATATATCCTGTAAAATGTAGAAAAGCGATCTCCTTCATCTGTAGGGCACGAGTATTCAAGGGAGATAATAGTGGTGTGAGTCCTTCAAGGCATATCTGCATGTAGTTCATATCATTCCACTGGCATGTCCTTTGCTTTCTGTTTGCATTTCAACATGTTCAATTGCATTTGAATTGTGTTCTGCTCGCGTTTGATTGGGATACTTTAATGTATTCGGGCTTGCATGTACTAAGAGACAGTTTCCTGGCAGAAATGCTATATATTATTAAACCAAAATCTCTGCCTGTTGGCATCAAGTGTATCCCCTATACTGCTGTGAAGAAATGAAAGAGTTGCAATCCAGAGTTATGGAACCTGTGTGTGTGCGCGCGGGCTTGATGAAGCTAAAGACATACACACATTTTGAATGAACTGGAACAAGAAATGTGGAAGATATAAGAACTAGAAAACCTTCAGCAGAAAACTTTCATGTTAATATTACCATCGCCACCGCAAAGTACTACCATATAATGCCACAACACTGTCTTTGAAGGTAAGACATACAGTTTTACCCAATGCTGGAATTTCACCAATACCCAAGACTTTCAGATTCTTATATTTCTGACACCATGATCATGATGATGCATAATAAAACTCATAATCATAATAAAGTATACCAAAGGTATACCAAATTAGAAGTGAAATGCATGAATCAATAACAAGAAGACAACAAATCCAAATGTACGCAAAGTACAAAACTCACAACAGCATACATATGCAGACCAAAGACGACAATTTGATATTCATGACTGAAAGGTTGGACAGGTGTACACCTGTTTAGAGTGTTCAAAAGTTAAGAATAGCTATTTTCGTAGTTGAACAAGAAACAAATGAATTATATACTAAAGAATAATAGAGGGTCACCATGTGACAGCTCTAATCCAATGTAATTCCTAGGATTGTGTGTGAGGTGTAAGAAAACATATTCGACCAAATTGGCATACCAGTGGTTAAGGAACATTCCCAACATTGTGGTGATAAGCAAACAAAAAGACAATTCCCGTTGTCAATCCATATGATATAGCAGGATCGCAACTCGACCAAAATCACACAGAACTGATGATTTAAACTTAAAAAAAAATAACTTAGACTAAAATGTACTTTTAGTGAACTCTAACCATTTCTATGGTGGTGATCGGGGAGGGGGAGAGGGGGCAAGCAAAGATCCTCAATTATTGGGAGGGGTCTGGCCCTACCTGTTCATACGCATACTGGCAAAAAAGCAAAAGTCGTCATGAAAAATAACCTTTTTCTTAGATATCTCAATACAATGTATTTTTAACAATTGATATTTCCAAAAGTAACGGTTACCCCATGTCTAATTTGTAAACAAAATATCAGTGTAAGAAATGTATGCTAACACCTTCTGGCAGTGGGTACCAAAAGGGATATTTTAACGTCGTGAAAAGTCGGCGAAGAAGCAATACTCGGCATCATAAACAAGAGGCCAATGACCTAAAAGCTCTACTTATAGATTGTGATAGCTAGATCAGTATTCCTGTGCAGTTTCATGAAAACCAGGCATGTAGTTTCAGAGGAGTAGAGGCTACAATATTTAAGGATATAACTCTATGTAAACAAAGATTGCCTCTGGCAGCCATGATTAATGTTGAATCAAAATAATTTTCAACAAGGACCAACATCATGTCATGCCTGATCATTTTAGAGAAAGTCCCTTATCAAAATCACTTATAGTTTTCAAGAAGTAGTTGCTACAAATTTATTTTAAAAAAATCTATTTCTTGAATTTTCGTCCGACCTGAAATTTTGCTAGGATCAACTATGGCCATGTTTGACATCCAAATCAAAATGAACTTTGGTTAGGACCAACTACATGTCGTGGCAGTCAATTTAGTAAAGGTTCCAAATCATTATCACTTATGTTTTTGAGAAGTAGTCACCATAATTTTTTTAAAATCTATCTTTAGCCGTTTCGGCCATCTTGAATTTCCGGCCGACCTGATTTTTTGCTAGGATCAACTAGACATCAAGAGCAACATTCCTGTGAAGTTTCATGAACATCCGTTATGTAGTTTCAGAGGAGTAGTCGCCACACGTTTTTCCTACATAACTCTATTTAAACAAACATGGCCACTGGCAGCCATGTTTGACATGGAATCAAAATTAATCTTAGTTAGGACCAAGTACATGTCGCACCAGTCATTTTGGAAAAGGTTCCAATTCAATATCACTTACGCATATTGAGAAGTAGTCGCCACAATGTCGCATTTTTAAAATCTATTTTTAGCAGTGGCGGCCATCTTGAATTTCCTACCGATCTGAAATTTTGCTAGGATCAACTAGACATCAAGAGCAACATTCCTGTTAAGTTCCATGAAATTCCAACAAGTAATTTCAGAGGAGTAGTCGCCACAAATTTTTACTATATAACACTACGTAAACAAAGATGGCCACTGGCTGCCATGTTTGACAGCCAATCAAAATGAACTTTGGTTAGGATCAACTACATGGCGTCCCAGTCATTTTGGTAAAGGTTCCAATCTATATAACTTACGGTTTTTGAGAAGTAGTCGCTATAAAATCACATATTTTAAATATATTGTTAGCCGTGGCGGCCATCTTGATTTTTCTACCGATCTGAAATTTTGCTAAGATCAACTACACATCAAAAGCAACATTGCTGTGATGTTTCATGAAATTCCAACAAGTAATTTCAGAGTAGTAGTCGCCATAATTTTTCCTATGTAACTCTACGTAAACAAAGATGGCCACTGGCGGCCATTTTTGACATCCAATCAAAAGAACTTTGGTTAGGATCAACTACATGTCGTGCCAGTCATTTTGGTAAAGGTTCCAAATCAATATCACTTACGGGTTTTGAGAAATAGTCACCACAAAATCACATTTTTAAAACCTATTTTTAGCCATCATTTGCTATTTTTTCATGAAACTGCGTCAAGTAGTTTCAGAGGAGTAGTCGCCACAAGTTTTTCCTATATAACTCTATGTAAACAAAGATGGCCGCTGGCGGCCATGTTTGACATCCAATCACAATGAACTTTGGTTAGGATCAACAACATGTCATGCCAGTCATTTTGGTAAAGGTTCCAAATCAATATCACTTACGGTTTATGAGAAGTAGTCGCCACAAAATCGCATTTTTAAATTTCCGGCCGACCTAAATTCTTCAGCTAGACATCAACTAGACATCAAGAGCAACATTCCGGTGAAGTTTCATGATGAAAATCCGAACAGTAGTTTCAGAGGAGTAGTTGCCACAAAAAAAAGTTTACAGATGGACGGACAGACGGACGGACGATGGATGCCGCACCAAGGCATAAGCTCTGCTGATCTTTGGTCAGTAGAGCTAAAAACCTTCTACGATGATGTGTTGTACAATAATAGTCAAAAATAACTTACATATAACGTACACCATTTCTAAATCTACTGATGACACGGTGTATGTATAACTTACATAACAGTATTTTAAGAATCCAAACTCTAACGACACAATATAAACGGCTTTAACCAGCCAGGCCAAACTCCAAAACTGGAGCGTCGAATTAATAGTTACCAGCTAATAAATGGAGCGTTGAATTAAGAGTTACCAGCTAATAATTTATTTTAGGCATATTCATTCATGGGTATTTTAAGAACCCGTGAATAAACCTGTACTTTTAATCGGCATATATACATTATTATATGACCTGAACACCTGGATAGAGTTTTGATAAATGGTTTTTTAATGCAATGTTGCCGTTATGTGATGGGTTAGTTTCTTTTATAGGCAGTGTATATTTATATCTAAATCAGCTGACAGGTAAAAAGATGTTTTCCCAACCTATGAAAAAATCAGGCAAGTGGTTTCAATTCTTAAGTATACAATTCTTACTGAAAAATGTCACCTTGATTGCCATTTTGAATAACAGGGATATGTTATTTGTATTTATTACAAAAAAATGTTGATATGTTTTAATAACAGGTGCCAAAGATGAAAAAAAAAGAATTTTGAAAAATTCCACATGCTTATTGGGAAAGCAGTTACGATTGCAAAGTGTTAGATATTTAGTTATTGGTATTTATAAGCAAAACTAACCATCTTTGTTATTAAAACTGACAATGTGGAAAAAACCATAATTACCCGAAAGGGCCCCAGCCAAGATAGTTTGTGACTCATAATAAAGTAATTTTCAATGAAATCTACCATGTATTTTATAAAAGATTTCATGGTTTATACTACACTTGTTGCACAGACTGTTGACAATGCGCCATTGCCCCATAAGTCTAGCAAGTCCCTAGTTGAGTAAAGCTAAAATTGTTTTAACAGTATAAGGAACAAAACGTTAACAGATTAATGCTGCTTACCATTAAAATGCAGTACATCTATAAATATGACAGACAGACGAACAAAACAAGAGGAACAGTATATACCCGTTCCACTTTTGTGACAGGGCATAAACAAATGCACACCTCCAGTGCACATTATCTTACTGTTTTATCGCAAGACAAGGAAACATGTATACTGAAAGGAAAAAGAAACGCGACACCTGAATTTCCGCCATATATTGTATATACTGCTCACTTAATTCCATATTTATTCCAAGGAAATCCCAAGATGTTTTTTAAAAAAAAGTTGCAGACAGTTAGAGAAAGGACACAACTGTGATGTTGTAGACGTTTTAATCACAGTACACGTTGTAACAAGAAATTCCATAAATGTTGAAGTTCCTCTTTGAAAAATTGAGCCAGTTAAGTGCTGTATTTAACGTAAAGACTTTGCAAAATTTTGCATCCTAAGTTGCGCCAAACGCATACTCTGTCAATAATGAAACTTTCGCAGGAACACTATTTTGCTGTGTTACGTGTTGTTTTATTCTTTTTTTCGAACAGGAAAGATCTTACGTAGCCATTGTACTATTCGATTAACAGCAGCATGTTGTACATACAATATAAAGCGGAAATTCCACCCCCTGTGTCGCGTTTCTTTTTCTTCTCACGTATACTTTTCTCAGATACCAGACTGGCTCTCATCTCATTATATAGTTTTCTTTTAATATTTTGCAATCAGAGTCAAAATAATTTTTTTAAATCATATTTATTTTTTTAATTCCTCTGAACCAATGATGTTATGAAGTCAAGAATTCAAAAGGAGATTTAATACAGACTAATGATTTGATGAAAACATGAGTTGTCTCTAATATTATAAACATGAACAAAACACAAGGACATAACCAGAATCTACTATCACCACAGTTAATCGCTTAATGAATAGCAGATGTGTCACCTATATGTGTCATTTGTGACTTTCAAATACAAATAATGAATATAAAAATGCATATTTATATGCTATACATACCCTCCTCTGCATGGCATTGATAATGAAGAACTTTGGTTTAAGATGCAGAGCTTGGCATCTGATCCGACGTAAATGGTTCTAAAACATCATTCACCTGCAACATCGAATTTTAGAATCAATGTTTAAATAGTGTTTCATATCCTATTTCTTTCTACATTTCGCTATATATGCTTTGCTAACTGCAGGCTACGCTGGTGAATTTTGGAAATGAACATACGTTACATAAAAAACCAACTTCAATACTCAATACATTATCAATCATTGACTGAATATGTCATGCTTAAAACTGAAGACATTGTCCGGAAAATGGCAGTAAAATGTAGTAAATCAAAACAAAATCCAGGGCTGAGAGGGAGGTGAATGCCAATTGACCACACAAAGTAAGGGATTTGCCTCGGGTAAACTTCAGGGCTGAGGCTAAGGGCCTGCATTGAAATGGCTAAGACTGTCCAGAGAGATTTTTCATTAATCCGATAGAAATAACTTACAAATTATAAAATGTTTTAATGCTGAATACTTATTCTTCAGCATTCTTTTTGAGATATAATTATAAACATGTAGTACTTGTTATTGATGGTGTTTATATAAATTTAATTCAGAGATGATTTTCTACGCATCATGTTCTGATATGTTTTAACCGACAAAGTGACTGTGAGAAAACATTCCAATGGTCCAAATAGCTGCGAACAAACATACTTCTTTGGACGCATATCTAAGCTTGTTCATGTTGAAGCACCTTAAACACACTGATAAATATTGTTAATTTTAATAAGAAGTCATATCTCAGTTGATCTTTGGCAATATTTATTTCAAATAGCCTTCAAATTTAGCATTGAAGAAATCTTGCAGAACAACAGACCTACCAAATTAGTACATGTTTATTTCATGGGCTCTTGGAAAAAGTGTGCGAAAAGATTGGTACAATAGTCAAGGGTATGCAGTATTGTAGAATATTGAACTGTTGCTGCCTGAACAATGAAAAAAATGGATATGATGTATACAAAAGTAAGTTTAAATTCCATGAAGTTTTTTTCCCTCACATCTGTCATGGGTAAATTAAAATAAATTATGACAGTTGTGCCCGAATTGGGGTTTGCCGATACACAGCACAACACAAATGGGTCGCATGGAACCTAGAATAACGAATATTTCAGATCCCACTGCCAATAATATGCAGAATTGGGCTTAGAAACTGTTCAGCTGCAGAACTGCAGAAATTGCTGAAAATTCTGTTGTTGATGCTCCTTTGTGCTGGAACACTGATAAATTGTTTATTTCCACCACTTCACCTTCTGGCACCAACTTGTTAATAAAAGCATTCTAAACGATTGTATGGAATGTACACCTACATCGATACACTGTCCATCCAACACCCGTACAGATGTTCCTTCGGACCTCGATGCGTAAGTAGTGGCCACTGTCAGACTATCCACATCCTGAAGCTGTTCAAGCTGGCGACAAGTGGTTTAAATTAGCCAGTAATTTCCTTAAAGAGATAAAAGTATTAATTTAAGCTTTCAATGATGTCTTAGTAACTCCGAAATTTCACAGTCAAATCCTCAAATTAGATTTAAATATTTCATCCTTACATGTAACCCATTCTCACAATATATATATAGTCTAAAAAGTAAATAATATTAAAATATTTCATGCGGTATCCCGGACACCCATGATTGATTCTTTTTCTTGCACATCATTTATATTCTGCACGTTGACGTCGCCAACTAGATCTACTTTACGTTTTTGTCATAGTTATTTACACAATGACGTGTCATGCATACTGTCAATGTTGATATCAGCGCATGCCTTTTTATCTTTCCCCATGTGTAAGATCAGGCTTTCCCATCAGCCATGTAAAACGCAGATAACGTTATCCGGTATGCAAGATTTATCTTTTCACGAAATATGCTTAAAGATGGATCATTCATA